>JABEVN020000085.1:0-92500 GCA_013146195.2 Codonopsis lanceolata
AATCTTCCCAATTACGAGCAACATATGTGTGTTAGAGGTTCAGCCATTGAGAAATGGGCAGCGAGCATTGATATATTGCGAGTGGGGGCTTAGCTTCCAACGGCAAGGGCTTAGCAAGCTCTGGCTTAACCGGTGGTCGGCAGAAGCGCATCGAGCATGGTTTACCATGCTCGTTTATTAAAGCGTTATTGTGAATATAAACAGTTATATCCGGGAAAATTCTCCATCATTACAACGATGTTACCGCTGTGATGAATGAGACAATTAATGAGGCTTAATATGCCCGCTATTCATGCCATGAACATTAATGGGCGTTATGAGCGCTACACTCCGACAACAACTATGTAAACCCCTCAAAATGAAGGAGGGAGGTATGTGATTCTCGATTAACTAGCCTAAACTCGTTGAATTGCTTACTCAATTAAGTGTTGGCTAATTCACACGCCGGAGGGCTTTTGCAGGTGGAGTGCCCCCGCCTAGTTTACGATTTTCTTGGTTTGCTTGCAGAGTTGGGCTTTCAAGATTAAGGATAAGTTGAAAGCCGATATCATGTTGAGAAAGCCCGCTGCCTTGGAAGATTTTGGACGATCATAAAATATTCGTAAAATTTATATTATCCAAGTTTTCCTATAATGAAATATAATAAAATAGTGTATCTTTATTTAGAAGAAGGTTTGTTTGTTTCGTAGGCGGGAGGGAAGAAAAGATGCCAATACAAAGTTGACAAAAATAGAAAGGAAACTAAACCCTACCGTCCCCAACAAAGACTTGGCTTCATGTTGTGGTTCCTGAATGCTTCGCCCCCGCGCCTGGATAGGGTGCTGGCCGCCAAGGATGCGGTGACATCCATCGCCTCTGCTCCAAATTCTCCCTTGTTTAGGGAGGACGAAATCAAAAGTGCGGAGGAGTGTTGCCGGAATAGCGTGGAATGCGCCTGTTGCCTTTAGTGGATTTTGATCCAATATGGGAGCTTGGGTTTCCGCATCAAGTTATCCCTTGTTTAGGGATATCAGATATGAGAATGCATCACCCTTCTATTCCCATTTTCCCTTTTTAGGGGAAAACGTGAAAGTGCAAGGAAGAAATGTTGCAGCCCCCACTATGGATTTTATGAAAATAGCCTTATGGCCTATTTCGATCACTATGAGTGCTTTGGGTTTTCTCGTGTCAAGTTATCCCTTGTTTAGGGGATACCAGACATAGGAATACATCACCTTTCCATTCCCATTCTCCCTTTTTGGGAGGGAGAACGTGAAAGTGCAAAAAGAAAGATGTTTGCGAGGCCCCACTGGATCCAAAATGTTTTAGAGTCGCCATCTTTATTTTAAGGCAAAAATAAAGCAAAACCAAAAAGAAAACCAAAGGATAATGAAAACAAGGTTCCGAGGCTAAGTTACGAGTCGGGAAAGTGCTAGGCACCCAACTCGCTCTTTCGGTCTCAAAACGGTTTTGGCTAAAGTATGCTTTTTGTTATATTTATTTAACAGATAAATAAAGCATTAAATGCCTACAAATACATCCATTACATATATATATTATTTACGGACTTGCAACAGCTCTTTTACAAACAATTACAAATATACTTGAAAATATTTGGCCATAGTAACGCTATATTTAGTATTATTTCCTAACTAAACCGGCAGATAACTCTGCTATATATTTACATTGGGCCGATTGGAAATAATACATTTACAAATAAAGACAGAATGAATAAATAAAGCAAATAATTACAAATAGATCCAAAAGATTTGGCCATAATAACGGCTATATTTAGTACTATTTCCTAACTAAATCCGGCAGCACAATTGCTTATATGACTACATTGGGCCGGATTGAAATAATACTTTACAAAAATGAAAAGACTTTAAAATAAAACTTACTGACAGACATGCTAGGGTGTGCTCGTCCTCCCCTGAGAGAGAGAGAGTCTTTTGTTGTTGTTGTTGTTGTTGTTGTTGTTGTGTGTTGTGTTTTGTGTGTGTTGTGTGAATTTGGGCAATGGATCGCTTCGAAAGTTACTTTTGGCCTAAGGATTTGGGGCGAGTAACCGCTTGTGTTTGGTTGTTTGTTGGCTTGAGGTAGGTTGAAATCTAATAACCGGCTTATTTATGGCTGATGGCCTTTTAAATCGGGCAGAGCAACCGCTTCTTTTCCACGATTTTTGGACCGGGAAAAGGGTGGATACCTAGCTGGGGGCTAAGGTTCACTCCTACCTGGTTGGTTTGTGTTGGCGAAGTTTGGCGTAGTTTCGAGGCTTTTGAGGTGATCACTACTATCTCACACCGCTTCTATTTCTCCAACAGAACGAGAACGCCAAGAAGCTTTTACGAAGGAATGTTGTTGAAAATGATCGAAAGCCTCTATTTATAGGTCGAATCAGTGGACATCGATTTAAAATAAATTTTCTTCTCTCGCAAGATCGATGGTGGTATATCACCGAATTTGTTGCATTTTACTAAGCAAAGTTTTGTGCAAGTAGTAGATGTATGGAAATTTGGGCGCCATGCCCATCCATTTTGGGCGCCATGCCCAAATGTTATGGGAGCCACGCCCATTTTCAAAATATGCAATTTTTGAACACTTCGTCCTCGCATTGGCCCTTTGCGCATCCTCGCTTTGTCCTTTTGCACTTTTGACCCTCAGAATCTTGACATTTGTTAATGTTTTAACCGGTCATTGATATTTTATGTCATGTCACATACCGTGGGTACGAAATTGGGGTGTCTACAGCCCCTCAACGATGGAGTCTACGTAACCCGCAATTTTACCGAGTAGACGAACATCGTTGATAAGAATAGACTCTCCAATTTCGCTCAATTACGTAAACGAGGGAGAAATATGCAGTGTAGCGCTTATAATGCAAAGAATTTATCAAACCTCCATATCCTAGACATTTTTAGTCGGCTATAGCAAAAGTTATCGCAGCTTAAGCAAGCGCATATGCAAATTAAGTGATCCGATGGTCTGACCTACTAATGTAGGTCGCCCACGATCCCTTAATAAAGGAATCGACCAAACGTAGTTTGGCCTCAAGCCGATAGACAACAACCGTGTGGATGGATGGCTGCTGCCGCCCAAAGATAGGCAAACCGGTGGGACTCTGGATGCGCCCCAAAGATAGGAAAACGATGGGACTTTTTTTTTTTTCTTTTTAATGTGCTTTCCCCAAAGATAGGAAAGCTTTGGAACTTTGAAAATGAGCTTTCCCCAAAGATAGGAAAGCTTTTGAGTTTTTGAAAATGGGCTTTCCCAAAGATAGGAAAGCTTTGGAAATTTTTGAAAATGGCTTTCCCCAAAGATAGGGAAACGATAATAATTTTTTTTTTTTGAAAATGCTTATCCCAAAGATAGAGAAGCGGTGATTTTTTTTAAAATGCTTATCCCAAAGATAGGAGAAGCGATGATTTTTTTTTTTAAATGCTTATCCCAAAGATAGGAGAAGTGATTTTTTTTAAAATGCTTATCCCAAAGATAGGAGAAGCGATGATTTTTTTTTTGAAAATGCTTATCCCAAAGATAGAGAAGCGATGATTTTTTTTTTTTGAAAATGCTTATCCCAAAGATAGGAGAAGCGATGATTTATTTTTTTTGAAAATGCTTATCCCATCATAGGAGAAGCGATGATTTTTTTTTTGAAAATGTTTATCCCAACATAGGAGAAGCGATGATTTATGAAGCAGGCGTATCGTCTGTCGATGATCGCCTTGTGTAGCTTTTGATGATGCCGCCGAGGATCTTTGGGAGGTGATCCTTGGTGAGATGTCGGCCGAACATTTATAGGCCGATGCGGTAAGACCCGATAAGATGTAATAAAAGGATGCAAACAAAAGATGCAAGCATGCGAATGCAATTTTTATTTTTCTTAGAAAAAGGACTTTTGAATGTGCATGTGTATCATCTGCTTCTTAAACATGTTAAGACAAGATAAGGCAAGGTGATGGAAATGTAATATAAGAGCTTGAGATGTGGCTTCGGTTGGCTTTGAAGAGTTATGAATATAGGAGTTGATGGTGATATTTGAGATGAAGGTGAGTGAAGTTTAGGGTTACTTTTTTTTTTTTTGGTTTTTTGACTAGTGCATCATTCAAGAAAGGAATTCAATCGAAGATTAGTAAATCCTACTAATCGATGCCCCGTGAGGGGCCACTTTTTTTTTTTCTTTGCTTTGCTTTTTTTTTTTCTCTAACTTTGCCTAGGCCGCCTTTCGGTTTTCAACCTAGCGAGCTTTTACCTTATAGGAGCCGCCTCTTCAATGCATGTGAAGATAAGCCGCTTGTTTTGGAAGGATCATGCCTTTGTAGTTTCTTCGCTTCTTCAGTAGAGATGGAAATGACAAATGCTTCGAGACGATGAGTCTTTATGTATCCAATGAGTTTGGCGGAGAAGCCCTGTGATGAATTTGATCAACCAAATTTTGCATGACTCGGAATGTTCCCGAGAAATTAACTAGGGACAGCCCCATGCACTGATTTGGAGAGACTTTTGTGGGAGATAGAAATGAGTATGCTCGAGAAAGAGGATGACTCTAATGGACAAAAAGAAGAGTCATGATCCGTAGTTTATCGCCAAGTATCATGAGTTTCATGGACCCTACTTAACATTTATCTTTTGATAATTTCATGTGTCTTTAGCAAGGAATTTCGCCCCGGATCCAGATCACGCTACAACCGATTGAAACAGAGCTATAGGTTGCAACTAGGTTGGGGTGTAGTGTTTAAGTGTTTGGGATGGATTAGCTTTAGGGTTGAGGATTTGATTGGCCTCGATTCAAAGGTATTTTGGGTCGTGGATTTGTGTGTGTGTTTTTTTGAAAGGCGGTCGAAGGGACCATTGGGTCGGCTTTTTAGGTCGTGGGTTTGGATAGAAAGTTGGTTTTGGACCCGGTTGTGGATATGGTTGGGAGGTCGGCTTTTGGCTTTGGTTGTGGGTTACGGGGTGGTCAAGAGTGATTGATCTTTTCCTTCTCTTTTTTTTTTGTGAGCGAGAGATTTTGAGGAAGTTGTTCAGAGAGACTTCTTTCTTTTCTTTTTTTTTCTCTCTCTTTTTTTTTCATTTTTTTGCCTCTTTTTTTGTTGTTGACCCTCGTGAGCAATTTGGGAGAGTGTTTGAAGAGATATCTGTTTTCTCTCTGATAAAAGAAAGTTGTCACTCTTGGTGGATGTGTATATAAGGGTGAAATGTCCCCGCTTTGGGAAGTTGGATCTCGTGGATGGTTAGGCTTTGGTATGTGGTTGATTTGTTCGATATTTGGAAGAGGTTTGGTGTATGGTTGGAAGCCTCTAGTGTGCCATTTAATAGCTCGGTCGCAATGGGTCGAAGATGACCTTTACCAAGACGTAAGGTTGCTTCATCGAACAATTTTTTAATGGTTTGTGGGTCCATATTCTTGAAATGACTCATTATCAACATGTAGTTTTATCATGTTTTTACATGAGTCAACTCGTCAATTTTTTTTACAAATACTTTGGCTATATGTGCTCAAAGATCAAGAAGAAGACTCGACAAGCTAGTAAAAATTTATCGATTTGAATATAGATAGATACCTTTGCAAAGCTCGATCCGAGGACATGGTTGGACTTTTGAAAGAACGGAGACCAAATGGATTAGTGAGCACACTCGCAAGGATGGGTCAGTGAGGCATCAATATGGGCAAAAGAGATACCCCCGGGTTTGAAAGCCCCTAGTCCCGAATTGTTGCTTATGATCCCGAGTCGGCCTTTTCCTCGGATTTCCCGCCTTTCCGCATTTTTTCTCGCCTTCTTGGCTTTCCCAGCCTTTCTTTTCTTCTGGCCCCTATTGGTCCTTTTCTTTTTTTTCTTTTTTTTTGTTTTGTTTTTTTGTTTTTTTGAAGTGGCCCTCGACATCTCGAAGTAGGGTTCACTATTTTTATTTTGAATCAAGAATGACCGATGCACTTATCTACCGGTGATAGCAATTGAAAATAATGGTGAGGGGGAGATTGCCTTTACATGTTTTGGGAAACAAAAGACCTTTCTCTTTTTTAAATGATTTTTGAAGAATAAATCAAAGCATTTGACCGAACCCGAGGGTCGCCTCAATGCTCCTCATTTCGAGGCTCAGTCATCGTAGTTCAACACCGACGTAAAAAATTTTCATTTTGCTAATCTATTTTTTTTTTGAATTTTGAATTTGAAAGAATAGAGATTTTTTTTTCATTTTTCATCATTCATTTTTTAAAAGATTGAATTTTATTTTTATTATTTTTTACATGATTTTTTATTGCAAAAGAAACGATTGTATATATATATATATATATATATATATATATATATATATATATATATATATATTTTTAATGAAAGAAAACTTTTACACGTGATTTTTTTAATTGCTAGAAAACTCTTTTTTTTTTTTTTTTGAAATGAGATGTATCGATTACGCACTGCGCCTTCTTAGAGAGTAAATGATATTAGTTAAAAATTTCATTTGTCGCCGCAAAATTGTTAGTGGTACCGAAAGAAACAACAAAGATCCCAAAATCTATGAAAAGTGACGTTGAATTTGAAAAAGGTTGTTTCCTCAAGATTTTATTTGACAAGAGGAGATTTAAAGGAAAAAGCTTTCTGGAGGTGTACAAGAAGGTATGCTAGGTCTCTTTCACTTTTTATAAAAACAATTATGGGTGCGGCTTCTCAATGATTTTATCATCGATAAGGTCTTGGATATCATTCCCCGAGTGAGAAGCATTTGTCGGTGATATGACCACTAGATTGGTGGTATTCACAATACTTGTTGCGCTCCATTTGGCGTGTAATGGATTTGGAGGTTCATAGTTTTCAAGGGGCTTAAGGACTCCTTGTGCCGTTAACCCTTGTAGTATCTCGTGACATTGGGGCATTCAATTCATCGAAGTGCCTTTTGTTTCCTTTGTGAGGCCCTATGAGACTCTTGTTGGTATTATCGCTTCCTTCAATGTAATTGGCGATTTGTTTGCCTCATATGTCCTTGGCACATCACGTATTGTTCATTCGGGTTTTTTCTATAGTATTAACTTCTTCAGTAGATTCTTCCTCCGATCCGAACGGCGTAACGAACTTGAGGTGTACCAATTTCTAGGGATCCTTTGCGTATATCTTCATCAACGCGACTCCTATCTCCACTATTTCTTTGAAATTGCTATAGGGAGATATCGCATGTGCTCCTGTAAATGGGCCGGAGGTTTTTGATGAACATTCTACATGATTCACTGGATCTAGTATGTCCAAAGTCCGGGCGACTTTATCCTTCCATCTCGGCCGCAAATTCGCGAATGTTTCATTTTCCTTTTGGATGCATGCCTCAAGTTCCTTTTATTTTCGTGGTGGTATTATCTTTGTACCTTTCTAGGAACCCTTCACGATTTGGTCCCAAGTGTCCATGGTGCTATCATCGCTAGCATTAACCATTGCTTAGCAGCCCCTATCAAGGTGAGGTGAAAATTGGAGGCCATGGCTTCAAACTAGCCCCTCTTGATTGCATGCCAAGAGAGTAAGATTTTAGGTGGGAGATAGGGCATCCAATTCCGCCGAATTTTTCTATGTCGGGCATTTTGAAATTTGGGGTAGCATGGTCAAGGTTTCAGCGTTAATGCCTTCATAGAAAATTTTTCTTTGTCCGTAGCTTCGAGCATCATACTTTTCGTGTTCTCCATTTCTTCTTCCATTTTGGTGGGAGGGAGTTGGATTTTGGTATATGCCGGTAGGACTAGGAAAGGTCGGGTTAGTTTCTCGCGGTATTTGGTAAGGATTTTGAGGAGGCGTTTGGTAAGAGTTCTCGTAAGGATTTTGGTTTTGGGTAGGATGAGGATTTTGGGTTGATATGGATTTTGGATTGAATGTGGATTTTGGGTTGATAGGAATTTTGGGTGGATATGGATTCGGGTTGGATAGGATTTTGGGTTGGATAGGAATTTTGGGTTGATAGGAATTTTGGGTGGATATGGATTCGGATTGAATGTGGATTTTGAGTCGGATATGGATTTTGGATTGAATATGGAGGAGAGGATGGGTAATGGTTTGATATTTAGGGTAGTAGGGATTTGGTGGAGGATTTGAATGTGGAGTAGTGGCAGATTTTGGCGGGTTAGTGTTTGGCCGAGAAATGGGGTTTGGAGGCACATGGAGGGTTGATGCTTCCTATGGGACCGCAGGGAAGAGATTACCTCACCACCGGATTTCAAGCTTTGTATCGATTTGCCATTTGGTTCATTATACGATCGGGCCGTTGCACCCAAATTTTGGTCTAGCCATTGCCGGAGCCGAGTTGGAGCATACCCTGAGCTTCGTACCCATAGCGGATCGCTTCACTTTCTCGCCATACTGTCCTCGGATCTGTATCCTCCGAACTGCTTTCGCCTTATTCGACTGCTTTTCGATACTGTCTGCTTCGATTTGCACTTGATTCCTCAGTGATCAATCGGCCAAGATATTCTCGCCTTTCCAAATTCGGTCGTTTCGGGAAAATGGGTTTGGTATCGAGAAGGTTGGTCAAGGCTTTTTCTGGGCTTGGAGTACAGCGTGCCTTTATTAGTATATTTTATCATTTATTATTTTCCCTACAAATGACCGGATAAGCACTCGCTTAATTTTGACAGCCTCGTGACTTTTCCTCGGAACAAGGGATTCTTTCTCCGCAGTATAGGACCAACGTATTCCACTGCTTTCGACTCGAGATCGGATGATCCCGGGCGGGGCCTATACTCTTTCCGGGATCCACCATTCGAAATGGTCTAGGTCGAGCATTTGAAAATAATAAATCGTGGCGACCCGACCGACCCGAGGAGGAACCGCTGGACCGCCCAAATAGGAGGGAAACAAGTAAACAAATAACATGCAAGGACTTAATTTAAGAAAACGACGTGGACGCAACACCTGGGACGAACACGCCTCGGCACCAAAAGGCCGAATTTTTAAAAATTTTCAAACCCGATATAACAGTTAAGCAATTAATCCAAGTCATCGGCGACACTACATGCCGGAACCCAAGCTAACGCTTTATGGACAGTGAATTAAATAAGAGCTAATAGGATGCTCACGGCGGAAGACTTATACGTAGTGAACTATTAGCAAGATAACCAAGCAAGCACGACTTACACAATGCCGACATCAAAAGGAATACAATTACTACAAGTGTTAAACTACAAGTAGCTAATAAGAGTAACAAGTTCAAGTTCTATACAAATTCCCAAGCATAGTCTAATTGACTTGCTTAAACCCATCGCCCTTACAAAATATAAAACAAGAGGAAGAGGACATCTAAACCACCTCTTCAAATGTCAACGGCGGACCAAAAAGGGCACAAAGCACGAACACAAAGAAATCTCAACGAGGGACTGTCTTGCTAGGATCTAAAGCAAGAAGGGAAAGGGTAAGTCATAAAGACTTGTAAGCTATCAATCATGCATGTCATGGCAATATGCAACATACAAGGCAAGATATCGTCACATAAGCATAGAGGTCATATATCCAAGATGCACATTGTTTCACATAGGTGCGCATAATTAAATCACATAGGATAAGGATATATGGAGAGCCGGCCGCTACGTAGTTCCTCGCATACAAGCGTTATACGGAATGTGCGGGTATCGAATGTGTGTAAGTACATCGATCTTCCGAGGAGATGCCGGGATAGACACCAATGATGCTCTTAATTGATTACGCAAGGAGTTACTTCCCATCTGGGCCACAGTGAGGCGTGTGTGAACAAAGACGGGATGCCATGGACTCATGCAAATGCCAAGTAATGTTTACTTAACAAAATTCTCAAGTAGAGAACGAGGTCGACAAGAGCGATCTCGTTCATGACAAGTAAATTATTCTCATCAATAACCAGTAGGATTGAGTTCGACAAGAGCGAACTCACATGTCAATTAGGCATTCTATAATATGACATTCAAGATCAAGCAAGGTAATCAATCCAAGTTCAAGAGTCTAGAATTATTATTCTTAGGGAAACGTGTTTAGAACGTCGTAGGGATTGATCGGTGAGCCGGTATTGTTCAATGGCTCGCTAAACTTGACTCCGTTGAGTCGTCTCTAATAATTCATCCAATAGAGTTTAAATGCTAATTGCATCCTAAACCCTTTTCTAAGTTCTCGATACGGTAGACTAGGTCATTAATCCTCTTAACAACCATAGTCAAGAATTATCAATAATCCAAATTCAAGGGACCTTAGAATCATTATTTCAAAGGTTATTAAAATGCAATGGTCCAAGAACATTAATTATTCATAGGAGGACATAGAACACAATTAATTCTAAGCATAGGACCCAATTCAATAAGATGAACAAATCATGGCATATGAACCCTAGAAATCATAGTCTCCAAAAGTTAAAATCCATTAGTCCAAGAACAATAGTTGTTCCTAAGGGAGCATAGAACACATTTAATTCTAGGCATATGACTAAATTAACAAGATGAACATGTTATTCAAAATCTCAAAGGACCAAGTCATCATCAATCATGGCATGGGCATGGTAGAAGCATGGGAATCACAAGAAGAGGGGACATGACATTTCTAGCATACATCCTAAGGGGAATCAATAGCTTACCTTACACCAAAGAATAATATGGGATGAGCACAAATTAATCGGATGGAATCGTGCTCCTCGACGATAGCTTCACTTCGGTGGTCTCGGTTTGGCAAACGGAGGTCGGGAGCTCAATCTATGGTAGAAACACACACTAATCTCACCTCTCTACACACACACAAAGCTTGGGGAAGAGAGAGGAGGAATGATCTGAAAATGGAGGGTTTAATGTTGATCACAAAGAGGGAGGCTTTTATATTTTGCATGAAGTGGGTGGAATTCCACTTGTCACAAGGAGAAGGGTGGCCAAATCCACTTGTCAAGAGGAGGGAGATTGAGGTTAGGCTTAATCCCACTCAATTAGGGTCTAATAGGATGGTTTAGGGTCAAATAGGATGGGGTATTAAGTGGCAATAGTCGTACACACCAGAACAGGAAGTAAAAATCCGTAGATGGCCTCTGATGTTGAGGCGGGCGCCTCACCAAAGCCAGGCGGGCGCCTCGATGGGGCTAAGTTCATGACCATTTTTTGATAAGTTACTGGACAGTCAATTTTGTAAAATCGACCATAAATCGCTCACAACTCCAAATGAAGTGATTTTTGATTTTTATGAAACTAGACTCATTAAAATATATTTTAGGATTTTAAATTACTCCATTTGGACTTATATTGATCAAGATATGGTTACTACAAGTTCAAGTACAGAAGTTGTTTTCCTGAAAACTGAATTCTGGCACAGCCGTAAGTCAAGACCTAATTGAGGTACTTAGACACCTTGGAAAATTACCAAATTTTACAGAGAGTATCCTAACATATGTAGGTATAACATACTAAATATTTAGAAAATTCTATTTAGTGGATTAGTACCAGAAGTTTCCCGAAGTTTACCCAAAAACATGACTGATCTGTGAAGGAATAAATTGGTCATCTTATTACCAAATTCAACAAGTCTATGAACAATGATGTGCAAGCATGAAAAATACTAGTACACTTGGTCTAGAACTCAAATGAACTTCTCACAAGTTGAAAACACAAAGAATACGAGCAACAAGGAAATCGCTAAGGCCAAAACAAAACAAGAAAGTTTATAAACTTCCAAACAAGCTCACTATGATCAAGATGAGTGTTATAAGTCATTTATGCAAGGTAATAGCACTCCAACAAGACTTGGTTAAGTTCTAACATGCTAAGGTGAACACTCAAGGCACAAACGGCAAGGTATGCAATGCATAGAAGACATTCAAGCGACTATGAACGTAACAACTCTAATGCAAGCATGACATGAACAAAATGAAGTCTCTAACATGTTAAGGCATCGATAAGCATGTTATAAAGGTACTAAGGCTCTAGTAGGACTTAGTTAAGTACTAAGATGATACACGGCAGCGGTTTTAACAAAGCATGCAACGTATAGAAGGCATACAAGCAACTACGATCATGGTTGACCTAATGCGAGCATGGTATGAACAATGTGGACTTTAAAACATGTTAAGGCACATAATGAACATATTAATCAAGTACAGAAGACATGTTACACAAGTAGGGTTTGGGTTCTCACAAAATCAGCCCCAGTGTTTTTTTTTTGACTTGCGCATTTTTTTTTGACTTATGCAGATTTTTTTTTGACTTGCGCACATTTTTTTTTTGACTGGGACTGACCCATAATTTAAAATGCAAGAACCGGTCGGTCTTTTGAAGTGTTCTGAAAATCTATATGCAGTCTAACTTTGGTTTTTGCAGGGGGTAGGCTGGCCATGGTGTAGGGTAGCAGTTCGGAATATATTTATATGCATGTGCGCGTGTGCGTGTATCTTGCTGTTATGTATGGATTTTCTCGGCTTTTTAGCTTAAGCGCGAGCAAGCAAGCATACCATCCAGAAATAGAAAGAAAAGCGGGGAATCTATTTATTTTTATTGATTATAAATGAGTCATAATCCCCAAAATAAAATGACAGAATGAATGCATGCATATATATACACATATATTTTGCAGAATGAAAATAAAGCAGAATAAAATAATATAAAGCCGAAAATGAAAAGATTTTTTAAAAATAAAGCCCCGGCCCTTTTGTTGTGCTGCCCGGATAGTGTTGCACATAAGAATATTACATATATATAAATAAATAATATATATATATATAAATATATATATATATATATATATATATATATATATATATATATATATATATATATATATATAATTGCAAAGTTTTTTTTTTGAAAAGTACGAATATTTTCAAGTATATCCGTAATGTTGTTTGAAATGAAACCGCTGCAAGATGGAGGATCATATCACAAATATAGACACGGATGTTAAAGGAACGCAATATTAGATCTGTTTAAATTAATATAACAAGCATACTTTAGCCGTAAACAAAAGAAAAAAGTTTTGGTTAATGAGTCTAGCCCTCCATTTTTATTCATTAAAATAAAAATGATCTCCCCAAAGAAAGTCGCCACCGTGGGTTCCTGAATGCTCCGCGCCCGCCTCGATAGGGGTGCTGCGTCCGATGCGGTGACATCCATCGGCCTCGCTCTCTAGCCTCCCTTGTTTAGGGAGGACGAAATCAAAAGTGCGGGAGGAGTCTTTTAATAATAGCGCGTTGGAATGCGCCTCGGTTGCCTTTTAGTGGATTTTGATCCAATATGGGAGCTTTGAGTTTCCCGCATCAAGTTATCCTTTGTTTAGGGATATCGATATGGGAATGCATCACCCTTCTATTCCCATTTTCCCTTTTTTAGGGAAAACGTGAAAGTGCAAGAAAGGAATGTTCCAAATACCCACTATGGATTTTATGAAAATAGCCTTATGGCCTATTTTGGATCACTATGAGTGTTTTTGGGTTTTCGTGTCAAGTTATCCCTTGTTTAGGGATACCAGGGACATAGGAATACATCACCTTCCCATTCTCATTCTCCCTTTTTAGGGAGAACGTGAAAGTGCAAAGAAAGATGTTGCAAGGCCCCACCGGATCCAAAATATTTTTGAGTCGCCATCTTTATTTTAAGGTAAAAATAAAGCAAAACCGAAAAAGAAAACCGTAGATAATGAAAATGGGTTCGGAGGCTAAGTTACGAGTTGGGAAAGTGCTAGGCACCCAACTTGCCCTTTCGGTCTCAAAACGGTTTTTGGCTAAAGTATGCTTTTTGTTATATTTATTTAACAGATAAATAAAGCATTAACGCCTACAAATACATCCATTACATCTATATTATTTACTGACTTGCAATGTCTCTTTTACAAACAATTACAAATATACTTGAAAATATTTGGCCATAGTAACGGCTATATTTAGTATTATTTCCTAACTAAATCGATAACTGCTTATATATTTACATTGGGCGGATTGGAAATAATACTTTTACAAATAAAGACTGTAATGAATAAATAATGCAAATAATTACAAATAGATCTCGAAAAGATTTGGCCATAATAACGGCTATATTTAGTACTATTTCCTAACTAAATCCGGCAAAGACAATTGCTTATATAACTACATTGGGCGGATTAGAAATAATACTTTTACAAAAATGAAAAGACTTTAAAATAAAACTTACAGACATGCTAGGGTGTGCTCGCCTGTCCCTCGGAGAGAGAGTTTTGTTGTTGTTGTTGTTGTGTGTTGTGTGTTTGTGTGTTGTGTGAATTTGGGCATTTCGAAAGTTACTTTTGGCCTAGGATTTGGGCATAGTAACCGCTTGTGTTTGGTTGTTTGTTGGCTTGAGGTATCAAATCGCAGAATAACCGCTTATTTCGGCGATTTGGCTTTTAAATCGGGCAGGGCAACTGCTCTTTCCACGATTTTTGGACTGGGGAAAAAGGGTGGATACCTAGCTGGGTTGCTAAGGTTCACTCCTACCGGTTGGTTTTGTGTTTGGCGGAAGTTTGGCAGAGTTTCGAGGCTTTTTGAGGTGATCACTCACTATCTCTCCGCTCTCTATTTCTCCAACATAATGAGAACGCGGAGAAGCTTTACTAAGGAATGTTGTTGAAAATGATCGATCAAGCCTCTATTTATAGGTTGAATCAGGGACATCGACGGAAATAAATTTTCTTCTTCTGGCGATCGATGGTGGTACATGCGAATTTGTTGCATTTTACGGCAAAGTTTTGTGCACAGCGCATGAAGGAAATTTGGGCGACATGCCCATCCATTTTGGGCGCCATGCCCAAATGTTATGGGAGCCACGCCCATTTTCAAAATATGCAATTTTTGAACACTTTGGTCCCTGCAATTTGTCATTTTGCGCATCCTACTTTGTCCTTTTGCACTTTTGACCCTGTAACTTGACATTTGTTAATGTTTTAACAGGTCTTGATATTTTATGTCATGTCACATACCATGGGTACGAAATTGGGGTGTCTACACATGTGAACCAAATTTGGTGTTCTAGACGCCTTCCCCATAATGTAGGTACACAATAATAATTTTTTTGAAACAATAATCTTTTTGTTTATACTTAAATAATGTTTGATGCGTAAAACTTTTAACTTTATTAGTTATTTAGTCTGTGTTTTGTACGAGTACAACGGGTACAATGTGGGATATATCTTTTTTTATATAGTAATATTATAAATTTTGGATATTCTAATTGAATGGACAAACTCTTTAATGGTTATAATAATTTAATTTCTTCAATTGTTATTAATATTAAACGTTTTTTTTACCTAAATACTTTTAATATCAATATAATTTTTTAACTAACGTAAGAAAACATATTCTCTACTGGTAATAAAAGTAAAAAATCATTTAGCCAAAGATTTCTAAAACTAACATCTAACTTGCAATAGTCAAGGTTCTAAAAGTCGCTAGGCGGTACTAGACGTCAGACTGGGGCCTAGCGCCTAGGCGGGGCCGAGAAATTAAGGGATAACTACAATAGTTTTCAATTTTTCTAACACAATTTAACTAATAAGTATTTAACCATTCATATCTCTATTACAATAGACATCACAAAACACGTGAGAATTGGCGGGGGCTATTGATGGGTGATGATTTAATCCATGAGATCCAATGGCCATGATGGGTTAGTTTTATGCTCACACATGTGGACTGTAGAGATTAATTGATAAGACACTGTTTAAAAGTCTAGAGCAGATGAGGAGAGAAAGAGACACACACACACATTTGATCAGGGGTGGTCCACTGTGCGTGCCTATGACACAGACCAAAATTCTAGTATAAATTGTTATGTATCTTATTGTTCGTAAGATTTGAACTTGCACCAAATTATCTACTCTAGAGTCTAGCCTAGCTACTACTAGGCTAGACTAGTTCTTTCACATTAATAAATGTCAAGGCCTAAAAATGAAAAAAAACATGGTAAAATAACTTAGTCATACCATATAGTATTAACCTCCAATATGCACCATCTCTTCTTCATTCACCTATTTCTCTCTCGCATTAAAGTAAAGACAAAAATGAAATTTACTTAGATATTTATATTTAAGTTATAAATTACAATAAATAACTACGGGGACAGAACTTATCTCTTAGAACGTGAGCGTCTGAACCCGGTATGTCTACATGTGCTTCCCCTGTCCTTCCGGGAGAGGGAGTCTTTTTTTAATGTTGCTCGATTTCGGCAGCGTGACTGCTCCTTTTTGTTGTTTTCACCTAGGGATCCGGGAGGCACAACTGTTTGCTTTTACTTGTTTTATGTTGATGTTGCGTCTGAAATCGGGCAAAGCAACTGTTTGTTTTTACTTGATATTGCGTCTGGAATTGGGCAGAGCAACTGCTTGTTTTGGCTTGTTGGAACCGGGTAAATAGGGCGTGAACCTAATCGGTTAACTAGGTTTATATTTTGGGCGATGGGTATAAGTGTTTAGGGAGGATCGCTCAGCCTAAAGGGGGAAATGATATTGACAGCTTAACAACGCTCTCTAAGTTTCTTACAGAAACTCTTTGTGAAATTTCCTTCAGCGTTCTCCGCTTTCTGTTCGTTCGTCCTTTTGCACTTTAAACCCTTGTAACTTAACATCAGTTAATTTTTGACAAGTTTTGATATTTTATAGGATATTATAAACAGGGTACGAAATTGGGGTGTCTACAGTCTTTTGATTGTTGAGATATGTTGAGAGATTTTCTATCCGTTTGGAATAGTGTTGTCATTCAAAACTGTTGGATAAAGATTTTGTTATGTGGATCTTGAATTGTTGCCCGTCAAACTAAATTTATGTGTCTCTGAAAAGTAGGTCCGAAGCATAGTACATTAACAAATGGTTTGTCCAATAAAGTAGACTTTTTTGACTTTTCAAACCAAATGTAGAGTGAGAATATCTTGCAGGATCTGAAATGTCAGGCTTCATAAAAATCTAAATGACTTTTGAGGCTTGAAAATTTTGTCGTTTTTAAACAGCTGCAATCTTTTTTCTATGTAGCACGCGTCGAGCTAAGTTTACTGGCATGATGTTCATTTCTAAAAGTTTAGTCTTCCAATAGAAAGGACTGCTGGTTGACATAGTTGCAGTGTGAACAATCAAACCATAGCATGTCTGTTGGTGACGAATCTTCAAAATATTTTGCTCTTATAAAAAGTCTGCTGGTGACGAGTCTTCAGAAGATTTTTCACTGTAGTAGGTCTATTGGTGCTGGTGTACTGGAATCGCTACTCTGTTGATCCTCAAGAAAGAGTAGGACTAGACAAGGATTCTCCTAGTCTAAGGCCTATATGATGTCAAACAAGTTGCCACATTAACCAGTACGTATCCCTTTTAGTCACTTGTTATGATACACAGTAATGGGAGCAAGCAAATTAAAATGTTTGGAATATGCAAAGGAATAATGTCAACAGCAGATATGAAGTCTATTGAAGTATAGCATTTTGCAACGAGACTTGATCTTGGAGAGAATGAAGATTCACCAAAACATCATGGGGTAAGGTTATATCTTACATTCCTGAGAAAAGAGTAGCGTTGAGAGCATCAGCCTTTTTGAAGAAATCTAAAGACATAGGTATTTTTATTCTCAAAAATATTTTTTCTGATGAGGTTTTGACCGATCTTTAAAAAAATGTGGTGCAGAATAAGGTTCTTTTTAACTGAGTTGAATTCAGTTTAAGATACCAATTGGTCTAGTCATAATGATAGCTGTTGAGACCAACAGATGTAGTTACCGGTTGTTATACTAGTAGATTATAGAACTGAGTTAGTTCCAACTGTCTGATTATATACTAAATATTTACTTTAAGTAGTTATTTTGTATAAACCAATATTATGATAAGAGTCAATTTAGTCTTTTAGTACAAAAAGTTTTTGACGTGAAATGTCATTCTTTCATGTGCAATGTTCTCGGATGAATTTGATTTACATGAGTAGATCAGATTCATAAGACTATTATTTGAGAAGTAGATCCTGGTTTCATCACATCCAAATTGTATTTCATCGAAAAGGAGTACTAATATTTAAAGATTGGTTTGCTATTGGGTTGGCAGCGGAGTTATGTTTGCTGTTATGGATTTGAAGGAAAACGTCAGTAAAGCACATGTATCAAATCCATAAAAAAAACACATAAGAGCTCATACTATGAAGGAAAAGGCATTCAAAAGCGGATAGACATGAATTAAAGTTGATTTGAACAAGTTCTCATATAGATCAAGATAAGATACAAAGAGTTTCAACGGAAATCTAATGATTACAAGAAACAAAACAACTTTCGAAGACTTAACTACTTTAGGGAAACAACGAATCTAAACACAGATACATTTCAAATAAAAATTGTTACAAAAAGCTTTCTATGAAGAACATGGACCTAAACTGTTAAGCCTATGGGCAAATGAGAATAGAGGTCTGGATCAAGTGGCTAAGCCAAAATAGACAGCCAAACGGGATCTCTACACTGAATAGAGTGAAGATATATGATCATGTCACCTGCTCTTCCTTCTCCTTTTAGCTAGCTCTCAGGCCCACGTGACCTTCACAAGAAAGGACGTCTCCCTTTCGAAAGTCAACTACTGTGATTGTGCTTCTCTTAGGGGGAGTCTCATTTGCGCAAAGGATAGTAGAAAGTCAACATTGCTAAGAAGGGGCAGTCGACGTGAGCACAGTCAAAAGGATCTGTGAGAGGCATGTTAAATGGTTGTTGATGTAAATCTTCATACAAGAGGGTTTCTCAAAGTTAACCAAACAACTTTCGGAGGGTAGAAAGAATAATACCAAGTTGTTGAGAGAAATGCTTGATTGAAAATAAGAATTAGTGCTAAGTAACATTTTGAAATGAAGAGGACTCGTAACAGTGTCTATCATAGTGCTAAGAAGTATCTTGTGAGTTTGATTGAGACGATGAATGAAGGTTTCTATATATACTCGCAGAGGCAAGACGAAAGGACGATTTATGAGAGAGATTCGTTGAAGATAGAGATGACCTTTCACCCACCCTAATAAAGTTAGGAGAGATAACTTGTGGGTAGGGTTAATTCCTAGATACCGAATAAAGTTTCTTCTTGGAAAGCCAAAAAAAATTGAAAAGACAAAACAGTTTTCTTGAAAAGGTAAAAAGTCTTTTGACTAAACAACCTTTTTGAAAAAGGTTTGAAAACACAAGACCACTTTTTCAAAACATTTTACTTTAGCCGAGAATCTAAGGAACCGTCTTTTGTTTTTAAGAAATAGTTAGATTCAAAAAGCTTAACTTCAATCTTTATAGAAATAGCACAAAGATACCCTTGTATATTGTATATTTGACTACGAAGGTAAAAATGCTTATAAGTCAGCACATAAAACCGAGCTTATGAAGTGCAAGCGGTAGAGCAAGAGAGAAAGACAAAGGCGAAGGATTGATATTCACGAAGGAAGCACAAGTCAGTGATGAGACAATTCAACTCACAAAGTAATATCAAACCAGTTGAATAAAGTAGACCATACTAAACACATTAGAAAAACAAAGAGCAACGTATGATAAACAAATATTCATGCATTATATATGTAGAAGGAAATAGAAGAAATAGTATGATAAACAAATATTCATGCATTATATATGTAGAAGGAAATAGAAGAAATATAGTAGACAGATAAAAATGATGCACAGTGACGATATACACATGATTCTTGTTAGCAAAGAACGTTGAATCGAAAAGAATCAGATATATCAGAGGCCATAAAAGAAGGAGAGAAGACTAAGAAGAATAGATAGAATTCAATACGCCGCCTAGCATAAGAGAATACGCCGAAAAAGTCGTGAGAGAAATAAAAGTTGCTTAGTGATCTAAGAAAATTTGTGTCCCTAAAAGTGAACTTAAGAAAATCATTAGCAACATTTTATGAGCTTTAGAAAGCTCTAGAAAAATATAGATAGAGGAAATAAGATTTTCAAATAAACCCAGAGAATATCAAATGAAGAACCTGGATTTGAAGGATGTCCATGGAATCTGAGCTAATATGTCTACAAGCTTGATAGATGTTGCCTAAAGAATAGATTTCCTTTGCAACAACTTATAATGTCTTTAATTTACATCTTTCAGTAACTGATTACAAATAACTCTTAAATGAAATATAGATCAAGTCTTCAGAACTATATATATAGGTATAATTAGTAAATTAATGCTAGTAAGATTAAAATAATATGTATATATATATATAAATCAACACACACACACTATACACATATATTAATATATAAAGGCATATCATAAGCTTTGACCAAAAACTTACCAACACTTCCCGCTCTTTGTAACGACCCGACCCGAATTTCAACACGAAATCCCAAGGTCGTGCCGCTGGAACTAACTTATTAAGAGGACAAGCACTTGATAAACAGTAGTGCTAGTCAAACAGTCAAGCAAACTCGCTCTAAACATGAACATAACACCGCACTAAAATACGGTATTTCAAAAATCGAATCAGCGGAAGCAATATAAGAAAGAAGTCCCAAGCTATGAAGCTCGAAACCAACGACAATGAAACCAAGAGAGACATTATCTCTCAAAGGAGGAAAAACAAAACTTGCGTGCGCAACATTGCGACGCTAATCAAACTATCGGCACTCAGGCGGCGTTTCAACAAAGAACCACTGATATAACAATTACCCAACGGCTAAAGCATACCGTGGTCAACCAACAACTATAAAAACTAGAATAAGGAAATTCCCCAAAGCTACTTTGCGTGTCAGGAGACAAGCGAAATAAATACGAAAACCACAAACAAGGCACGACACAACACGTCGGCCCAAGAAATAACCAATACAAATACCCAAGTATTCTACCCGACTGTAAAAGTTTAAATAACTTTACAAAATGTCGATCTCACAAGAATAGCAAAGTCCATGAAATCAATGACAATGCTAAAAAGGAACAAGACTCCACAAGTCGCTACTCGGGAAAGTCGGCTGCTACAAACACGAACCACACAATCTAACCTCGATCTATCGACCATTTGCGCCGCTACCACGATCTACTCGACCTCGGTATCGATTCTCGCAACTAAAAACAAGTACGAGATGAGTCATAATGACCCAAGATGCGCTACTACAATATATGCAACATATAAGTATGTAACATAAACATAACTGGGTGTCATTTTATATATGACAGAAAAACACGTGAAGAGGCGTCGTATCGTTTCGATACTCCACATGATATCCACTCCTTCTTACTTACTAAACCGTCCAAATGAACTAGGGTGTAATTCCCTGTTCACACACAAATCAAAGGAATTAGAAGGTAGTTCCCACAAAACATCATATGCAAGTATACATATCATTATATATACGAATCAAGCTATTCACACTGTTACCACGTATAAGGGTGCATGTTTATATATATACACCTATATCAGTATGTATATCTCTAACTATACATATCAAATCTCCCATAAAATCATCATGCATAAGTGTGCATATCTATATATATACACATCAAGTCTTTCACATATATCTCAAATACAAGTATGCATATCTCTATATATACATATCAAATCTCTCATTTATCATCAGCCAATACAAACATGGTCAATAAGATCTCATGTTCAACTAACACTTTGTTATCACATAAGTGCCCATAGTAAGCCACATAAAGGATAAAGAAGATACCAAATCACTTTCGTCGTATTGCTCCTGCAATCACAACTGTTAATCATATCGTGCCGTGATACCCGTGTTCGGTATCAAAGTACCGAGCTCTCTTCTCGAGTCCGAGTTCTCTACTCAGAAAATAGCACTAGCCAATGTGCTCAATTGGTTATGACAAAGGGGCTACTTCCCCCGTAGCTAGCAGTGGAGGTGTGTGTGAAACCCGAATCCTGCGGCGATACATTACAACCACGAATCCCATAATTCGTGAAGACAATGCATCGTCCCACCATCATCATGAAAACTCAAGTAATGCCACTTGGACTTATATGCAATGCACAAGTAGATGTTTACTTGCTAATTCTCAAATAGATATAATGATCTACTAAACTCATACGATTATGCACATTGTTACAATAATCACAAAACCATAATAGGAGCTCATTTGAGTCTCTAAATCATAAGTGTCAAGTTGTTCACTCTATTCGATTCAAGTCCCAAAAGCTAGTAATCTAGTCAAATGGAATATAATTATCATAGGATCTCACCACGATCCTCGTAAGGTTCAATTGTTCCTTAACTCGACCGTTGAGTCTTTACTACAATTCCAACCAAATAGAGTTTGAACACTATATGTGTCCCAAGACTCTTTTCTATGTTCTCGTTTGAGGCATAGCAAGGTTCTCATTCCATTTAGGAATCTTAGTTCAAGTCCCAAGTCAATTATATAAGGGAAGCCCAAGTTGATTATTGTGAAATCAAGCTTAGTTCAATTTTGATTCATAATTCCACTTAATAGTAGAATCCAAGTTCACCACAATTCATTAAATGTAGAACGAGCACGAAGGCAAATACATTCAATATGCTCATAAGTCATATCATAGAAACACATAGAAGAATCAATTCTTGACAAGGTAGGAAATCATGCATTTAGTCATAATATAAAATATACACAGGTATTCCATATTCACCTATGAAATTCAACAGAGTCACAACTTAACCATCAGTCCATTAAGTACTATCCAAGACTACTCCGTTAGTCTCGGATCATGAAGCCATTTACTAAACTCTTCCTAGAGTAGTAACTCATTCAATAACACAAAAGTCGATGGTAGTCAAAGACTTAAGCAACACTAGAGCGGTAATAACCCGTAAGGTCAAACCATACCGGTGAGTCTTAGATAACAACATGGTCATCCTAGCGACTTATACAAGTAGACTCCATGTATAGAGTACTAAGAAAGCCCCAATCCAAATCTTCTCATAGAATAGTCCTCAAATTCATTATTCAACAAGTAGGTGTTTTTACTCATTAAAGAATCAAGTAGGAATTTGACAAGAGCGAATTCAACCCGTCAAGTAGATACATCATTCTACAACATGCTCTCAATTGTGCATTTGCTTCACACAATCACATAAACCACATAAGAACTCGATTGAGTCTTATAATCACTCATATCAAACATGCCCTTCAATCCATCCCAAAGTCACGTAAGCTAATATATTAGTCTAACGCACTACAAACGTCGTAGGGATTGAATGTGGAGTTGGTATTGTTCAATAACTCCCTAATCTCAACTCCGGTGAGTTTTACTAAAATTCAACCAAATAGAGCATTGATACTATATGCATCACATATTGCCCTTTCCTAAGTTCTCCTTTCATTTAGAACTCGATAACTAGGCCGTTCATGATCTTAAACTAGCCTTAAACACAATCCCGAGTTTCAAACCCTAGAATCGGAGATTTTGTTAAACCTTGAATTGAAACATAATCTTTCACAAGAGTTGTTCCTAAGCTCATTATAAACAACATTCATGCTTTGCATAAAGTCAAAATCACAACTTCAATAAGAATTCATAAAATCCTACTCATATTTCTTAGGTTGAATTGGAGGATTTGTCTTCACAAAAGATGTTCATAATCATCAATAGAGCAACTATAATGAAGGGGTCATGTCATTTTATTGAACATGAAAATCTCGAGGAATTGTCAACGTACCTTAGTCCTAAGATTAATGGATGAATGGATGATCAAAGCAAGGATTGTTGTAGAGAAGATCAAGGCCTTCGATTTGGCGGTCTCGGATCGCCGATCGGACCACCGGAACTCCAGGAAATGATCTCTCAAGTTAGGGTGACCTCCATGGACGAAAATGGTGGATGAAGCTCGATTCTCTGGTTCTTGTTGATCAAAAATGGCTGGAAGGGCTGAAAGTCTCTTTTATACCTTCCAACAAACCCCAATCCATGTGAAGGGGTTATTTGGCTTTCTATTGGCTATGGCTTGCAAGCCATTGATAAGGAATGATCTAAGGGCTTAAAAGGGTCTTAAGAGAGTCAACAAAGAGGGCTTCAAGTCACCAAGGACGGCCAAGGGCAAGGGCACAAGGGTCTATAACCAAAACCCACTCAAAAAATCCCAATTGCTGAAAACAGAAGGAAGCGGTCGCTTCACTTTGGGGCCATGCGACCGTATGGTCCCCCTTCTAGCATTCTGCACATTTTGGACAGAGATTGACCCTGGCTTTTATTAATTGACATAGCATAAGACACCGTCAACGGAAATTGTCTTCTTTGAAATTTGAAAGGCAGTCTTGGATCAGAAGGCGTCAATGACATTCGTGGAATAACAACAGTTCAACCAGAGTTGCCTTTTGAAAGAAGTTTGCATTCTAAAACGTGATTCCCAAGTCTTGTAATAAGCAGTCTCGTACCATTACATAAACCAAGGGAATGGTCTATGTTACGTAGCAACATTACTGAAGTTCCAATCTTCAAATTCAACTCATGATTTGGAGTTCCTGAACATTTAATTCCATTTAAAAATTCAAGAGTATGAATATCAATTCATTAAACCACCAGTTTTATCGGAATGACACGTAGAATCAGAGCTCAAATACAATTTTCCTATTGAGTTGTTAATTGATACCATGTAATCATTGATGGAATTAACAACATCGATAGTCGGTGCCAAATAGCTCTATCTTCAAACAACGTTTCATCACACGAATCATTTCCAAAACTAGGATATGTACTTTCAACAATTCCAACAATTGGATCGTTGAAGTTCTTAATCAAAAGTTCGTTGGGAATTTCAATTTCAGCACATCCGTCATTTGGTTCACCAATTTTCCCATCGCCAACGTTTGTAATCCAATCAACAAAATATTTTAATTCTTGAAAATCCGCATTCACCCCATTATTTTGTAATCTCATATTCTTTGTCAACCTCAACACAGTGCAATCCTTCCACAGATACGACGAATTAATAGTAGCATGAACGATATCTTGTCTACTACCTTTTGGAATTACATGCAATATCTGTCGAAAATCTCCTCCAAACACAATAGTTTTGCCTCCAAATGGAATGTGAGCTCTTGTTGAATGAATTACTTTCATGATATCTCTCATGCTGCGATCCAATGCTTCAAAGCAATATTTATGCATCATTGGAGCTTCATCCCATATAATAAGCTTTGATTTTAGAATAAGCTCTGCAAGAGGAGAACCCTGTTTTATGTTGCACGTTGATTCTTCATTTATAGTAAACGAAATGGAAAATCTCGAATGTGCAGTTCTACCACTAGGCAATAAAAGAGATGCGATACCACTGGATGCCACATTTAACACAATATGTCCTTGTGATCTCAACCCAGCAGATAAAGTCTTCCAAATAAATGTTTTCCCAGTTCCTCCATAACCATAGACAAAAAAATTTCTTCCACGATCCAAAGTCGTTGATTTGATGATCGTTTCATACACATGTCGTTGTTCATCATTCAAATTAGAAAGAAGATGTTTGTGTTCTTCACCCAAGGTTCTTCGATCATAACACATTTCATCGTGTAGTAATCTAGAAGGCAAGAATTGGAAAAATTGATCTTCTGGAAATGGCATTGATTGAAAATCACGTAAACTTCGTGCAGAACTTCTTAAAAGTTTCTCAACTTCCACAAGTGCATAACTCTTTATTTGATTCTCATTTAATTGCAATCCTACAATTGAAATCAATAGATATATTATATTCAAACTCTATAAAAAAATAACTAAATTAATATTTCTTATGTACCTTGATATTTGAATAGATTTCTTTGCTTGTATAAAATGTCTTCGAGATAAATAAGACCAACATGATTCCCAAACTACCTCAGGCGGCTTATAGATCCGGATGTTAACAGCGTCGCAAAAAGAATTCTCATGGAATGAGCGATGCCCAATGGC
Organism: Codonopsis lanceolata; assembly: GCA_013146195.2. NCBI lineage: Eukaryota > Viridiplantae > Streptophyta > Magnoliopsida > Asterales > Campanulaceae > Codonopsis > Codonopsis lanceolata. The sequence continues at coordinate 25,764 of JABEVN020000085.1, forward strand.
TCGCCTCGATAATTCGTCAATGTACTCCTTATCATCACTTAACAATCCTAAAGCATAGCAAGCATCTCGAAAAGAAGGATATTGAACCCCATTAATTGCACATAAATCGTCATAGCGGGTAGCTCCACGAACTATATTTAGAAGGCATCGCAAAAAATATAAGTCACCGATCTGGAGGAACAAAAAAATCCATCCAATTGCAAATCCTTTTTTTTGGCGTCCATTCACGTATATTAGAATTCCAAACAAATTTTGTGGGAAATTCGAATATGTTAATTTCTTGGCTTCAACATATTTCTTATTAGCTTCCATCCATGCCAAAAACATACTCTTCTTGCCGATTGATTCTCTATCCATGAGAGACTCAATTTTATACGAATCGAAAAAAATAACATTTTGTTGATTCGGAAGATGAAAATTTCTCCAAGCAGCCTTCACATGATGAAATGTATCTACAATCATAGTACAAATTTACCTCGTCGATATTCCTTTGCGAATTACCTTCATCGAACTTTGGAAAAATGTCGCGATAACACGATCATGGCCCTTGTTTATATACTTGAACAAATATTTGATCGCTCGAGATTGATTGCACCATTCCACATTCAAATGAGCTCCATAAGTCAACAATAAGTAGCGATTGTGTGGAACAACATGTCTATTGTCCAACCAAACTCCATTCTTAAGAATTGTTACGCCATTATCTCTTCGCCTATATCTTGGATAACCATCATCATCAATCGTAGTCGTTTCACCAAATTGTTTCGGAAAATGCTTTGAGCAACGCCCATCAATCATGCAAGGAGAACTCTTTCGATCATGACCACATGGACCATGAATCATAAAATCTCTAATTGTAGTATAATATAGTGGATCCTCATTTTCATTTGGGATTTCAGGTGAGATAATATGATCAATTGCATCTGGTGTTGGCGTTTTGTCTTCTTTAGAAAGAAATAATAATATGTGAGCATGCGGCAATCCCTCTTTTGAAACTCAACGCTATAAACAATGGAAAAAAACACAACAAATTAAAAATTATTTTGTTTTAATGAGTTATACTACTAATAATGGAGAGGGTAAGATTTAAATAGTTGGTGCACCAATTAAACAAATATACTGCTCCAACATTTCGAAAATCTTGTTTTTACGAAGATCAACCATAAGACCATCAAGTTTGACTTTAAAAACTCGCAAACAATATTTGGACGATCTTGATTTTAATCCACGTTTTTCAACAAAGCGAACAATTTTCGGCCATTTGGGATTGCATGTAAATGTAATGAATAAATCGAGGTAACTTTGCCCATTTACATATAGCCATTGCATCTTGATAGTTTTGTATCATATATCTTGCTCCTCGGTAAAACTTGAAGGCAATATAATTCTTTTCCTTGAGTTGATGCATCATTTTCCCCACGTAACAAAGCTTCATGCAAGCCTTTGTACATTTCTACAACGCAATTGTTTTTGATGCAATCGGACATAAGTCGGAGGCGTGCACTTTCAATCATAGTGTATGCATCAACGACAAATTGCTTTGAAATAGTCTTCCACGAAAACATAACGGTTGTCGGTTCACAATCTCTCTCATGATATGCAAAGAATTCTCGTATGCTAACTTTATTTCGTGATCTTGATCCATCTTTGGATTTAGAAAATGAAATATCTTCTCTATATCCATCTTCACCGTATGGAAAAAGCAACGGATATTGCATGGGAAGATAAGCAACATTCAACTCATTTATACGCTTCAATTTTCCCATTTGAGTCTCAACTAAAATATCTCTTTCACCCAACATTTCATCAAAATCGCCAACGATTAACGCAACAACCTCGAAGTTGATGGAAGATTATACCTTCTTGCATCGCCACTTCCCACCAATCAATTTTAATTTCACATCAAATCGCCTTCTTCAAACATTTTATCCTTTGTCATTCGAAAAGATTTCACTAACACATTATTGGTATCTAGCATACCCTTCAAATCGAAACAATTTCAGCATGAAGATCATGACAATTTGCATCTTCCTGTAAAAATAAACGGAATCATCATATTCAAATAATATATTTAGATTATGCATTAAAAAATAATTTTTTGTAAATTATATGTAAACATTTACCTAATAGATGAAATTCGATTTGCAATTTCATTTTCGGTATCATAAATGTACAACCGCATAAATTTAGGAGTTGAACCCATTGATGGAAGAAGACTTCCAATTAAATGATAGTTTTGACCATGAAGTTTGAAAATGGGAGGACTTCCACCTTGATTGGCACGCTTGTCTATCTTCCCTCCCATTGAAGTGAAACAAAACATCTTGTTATACGAACGAATATTCGTCGAAAGTGTTTACTTTTATTTGTGTTCCCATATAACAATTCTTGTAATTGAAGAGGTGGTGGTTTTAGAAATGGAAGTTGTATTTTTCCTTGAATACAACATAAACTAAACTTCGGATTGCGGGCTTTATAATGGCGAGATAATCTTTCTTCATACCAAAACGAAGCATGACAAAAACAACAACTAAAAGTTGGATCGCCAATATCCCAATAACCTACAAAAAGCGATTCGAAATTGTAATAATCAATGTATACCAAAAAAAAAAGTTACTAAACTTACAACATAAATTGATAAAACACAATTAGATATTTGTACAAACCGGGGCTGAAAGAGAAACACGTCCATCATTCATAACAACCGCATCGTGTTTCTCCAAATTTGTAATAACAACATCCGTAGTTGGATGATTGATGGGAGCTACACATAAAAAGTATATTTTTTAAATCGTTCAAATACTCACAAATAATTATATACAAAGCGCAATAAGTTAATTTTGTAACGAACTAATTTAGATCGAACACATTTATACATCTTATTGTGCGTTCAATGTAATACATTTTCTCCAATAACATTGCAAGTAATTTTTATTTCAAATTTAATGAGTATAACAATTAGAAGTGGTTTAGCCAAGTAAATTAAAAGTAGTAAACTTTTTTGAAGATAGTTTTTCTTTTAAAGTGTATAACAAATAAGAGCAGCTTTAAAAAATTCAAATTAAAAGTAGTACTCACTCAATTTTCAAAATATTGTGTACTTTGACCCGTCCCACCGTTTAAGAAAAAATAATTAATTATATTATAAATATTAATGAAATGTGTGGTTTCCTTTAATGCCCTTGAGTATGTGACCATAATTAAAATATGTGGAAAAAGTAAGGTAAAGTAGTAAAAGTAGTTTCTTAAAAGGGAATGTTTTGAAATAAGACAATTATTTAAGAACAAACAAAAGAAAACGTGGACGATAATATGAAAACAAATGGAGTATGAGATATCAAAACTATCATCATTTTCATTTCTATTTGTCATATAGATAACATTACAATTATTATTTTCATTTTTATGCTTTCATCAAAACTTTACTTATTTGAATTTAATCACAATTGTAATTAAATGTTTTTTATTCAAAATATAAAGAAAATAAATATTTTCACACCATACTTTCTAAGTTGTACATACCATATACATAAAGAATGAAACAAACGTAAACATATGTAATTGAAAATAAAGAGTATACAAAACCACTTACAATCTGATAAATACAATGATTTATCGTAACGTAATTTTTGTGAGCACTTTCATTAAAGCTATCACCGCAACGATCATCAATATTCGTTAAATCAATACTTGTTGAACCGCTTGCTCTTGCCGAGTAATCATGATTGAAATAATAGATTCCGGTAGTCGTTGAATTAACTGTTTGTAGATATTTTAGTAATAAGATAAAGATAAATAGAAATAATATAAGAAAAGATATCGTAATAAACAAATTACACTAATACCATTTGTCATATTCGCCCACTCGACATGAAATTGTATTTTCATTATCATGATCCACCTTTAATACTAAGCAATTAAAATAAAATAAAATTTTAAAAATTACACCACTTACAAAACTAATTAGGAAAGTAAATATAAATGTCAAATAACATATCATTAATTTGCCAATTACAAATATATTATCGAATACGTTTATCTACCTAGGAAACTTTCGGTTCACTCCTTTTATTTGTACATTTTAATCGCACCACTCTCCGAAAAGTTTTTATAACAAAAAAGTAACATCTTCCAATTGCAAATCAGATTGCATGGAATTAACTAATTTTGAGCATCACGATGAACACAATCTTACATTGCAATGCAAAAGTGCGTTTTTCATCTAGGGAAAAATATTGGGTCGTGGAAGCGGTTACACACCTCGCATAATTGCATAATTGTACCTTTCTATAAGTTCTTTCCCGTTCCATTACCCTTTTCATTTTTATTTGATATAAACAATAAAGCAACAAAGCATTTACATTTAAAAAAAACCCAGGCCCACATTAATCATTAAAAACTTAAAGGAATGACATACACGATTGTGGCTGGCTAATATTTATGTAAATATAACCGGCCGGTCCAATTTTTTAAACTTTTAATCGCTAAAGTACCCGTTTTTATTAACAACCGGAAAAGTCACTTTTCTCGGCATAATCACTACGATACCCTTAATGAACCGTAGACACGCTAGAGATGTTATTAATTTTGCACCGCGACTTATCAATTTTATCGCATTATTTTTTGCACTGCGGTTCAATGAGGTACATGCTAGTATATTTTCGAACCAAGATTCATAAATTTTTATTCAATTAATTGTGTACCACGGTTGAATCGTGTAATTGCTAGTCTAAATGTGAACCGCGATTCATCAATTTTAGTGCATTAACTTTGCAACGCGGTTCAACAGTGTAATTGCTAGTCTATTTTTGAAGCGCGATTCATCACTTTTACTGCATTACTTTTTGAAGAGCAATTCAACAGTGTGTAATTTTTATTCTATTTTTGAACCGCGATTCATTAATTTTAATGCTTTAATTTACTCACAGCATGGTTCAATAGTGTAATAGCTACTCTATTTTTTAACCAAGATGCATCCTTTTTAGTGCATTAATTTTTGTTATATTTCATTGCGCATAATTGTTATTTTCAAATTCAAAGTGTGTTGTCGGAGATGTTCAAGAAGACGATGCAATTTTTGGAACATTATTTCGAAATTGGTCTTTACGATTGAAAAAAATAACCATCGACTTTTAGGGTTGAAAACTTTAAAAACGACGACCAAACCAAAAATTTTCACTTTTTATTTATCATCACATAACCCAAATCAAATAGATTATTGGGAATAATCATGTTTTACATCTTTTTTAAAACATGTTTTCAAATAAATCCACCTATTTTTTAGATATATCTTTTAGATACAATTTTAGAGGAAAGTACATCAATGCCCTTTCCACCCCACCTTCCCAACAAGTAGCCCTTTCGACACCTCCATGGCCCTCACTATCTTAGTCCTCCTCACGCTTCTTCTTCATGAGCTTCTCCCTTCTACATCTCGCCGCTACGCCGACGACGCCTCCACCACCACCTGGTCGTTCTTCCCAACAACGCCGTCCACCACTTGTCACGCCGCAATATTACTCCATTTAATTCCCACTTCGCAAGGGCCTCGACCCCTCACTTATCCAACCATACGAACACCTTTTAATGAGGAAGCTCGATATCCGCTTTTATAGATTCAGATCTGAGATTTACAAGCTCCGCTCTTGACATTTCCTTTCTCTTAAAAGAGTCATTCCAAAAGGAAGGAATTCGAGAATCAGCTCTCAGGGAGAATCGGGTTTGTTTAAAAAGTGAAGAAGCTTTATAACGCACTAAAGCTTCAGGATGTATTTGCGACACGTTTAAAACAAGAGTTATGAAAAGTTAATCACCGATCGAAGCTCATGCAAGCAAAGCAAGACGAGCAGTGTTGAAATCTTTCTTGGGGAAGATATACAAAGGCAAAGTAGAAAATCCTGTGTTGGCATTTGGTATACATAAGGTTGGCATTATATGATTCATGTGAAAATGTAATTTCGCTTATGAAAGGTTGGCATTATATGATTCATATGGAAATACAAGATTCTCTGGTACAAGAGTATAGTATGCGATATAGCTCTTAATCAAGTCTTTCAAGTTTGGTAGCAAGATCAAATTTTGTTTTCACAATTTCTCCGTTAGTTTCCGTTAAGCAATAGTAGAGAGCACCTAACGGTTGGCGTAACTTTAACTTAACTGAGCATAACTTTCGGTCCCGGATGAATTACGGGACCCACAACATATCAAATCGAAGCTCTCAACGAGCTTCTACAAGATTCACAGGTTTACCCGTGAACTATTCATTTTAGCCCAAAAACGCTGTTTAAGTACTGTTATGGGCCTTTGAAGTTTTCGAGCTTTTCGCTTTTTGTTTAAGACTTTTCCTTTTAGGGTTTGGATTGTTAGGGCATATAAATACCCTATTAAACATTATTTGGGTAGTTTTTAATAAAATTTGAGTTTTTTGCTTTTTTGCTTGAACCCTAAGCTCATAGGCTTGTTCTAAGGAATTTCTCGTTGAAAGAGTTTCTATTTGATTGTTTTTCAAAATATCAGTTAATCCATCGATGCCGTGGCTTGGCATCGAGTTTTTGGATTAATTTGGTACCGCATAATCTGTTAATGCATCCCGATGCCGTGGCTTGGCATCGAGTTTCGATTGATTTTGGTCCCCAAAATCGTAAATGCATCCCGATGCCAAGACTTGGCATCGAGTTTCGATTGATTTTGTCTTCCAAAATCAAGTCAATGCATCCCGATGCCAACTTGGCATCGAGTTTCGGATTGATTTTTCCAAATGCATCCCATGATGCCAAAGACTTGGCATCGAGTTTCTAGAGATTGATTTGGTCCTCCAAAATACTATCAAATGTATCCCGATGCAAGCACTTGGCATCGAGTTTTTGGATTGATTTTTGTCTTCCAAAATCAAGTCAAATGCATCCCGATGCCGGGCTTGGCATCGAGGTTCTTGATTAATTTGGTCCTCCAAAATACTATCAAATGCATCCCGATGCCAGCACTTGGCATCGAGTTTCGATTGATTTTGGTCATGCATAATGCCGCTTGTCAAATGCATCGATGCGATGCCGAGCTTGGCATCGAGTTTCGGATTGATTTTACTGTCAAATGCATCGATGCCAACACTTGGCATCGAGTTTTGGATTGATTAATTTGGTCTGCATATCTTGTCAAATGCATCACGATGCCGGGGCTTGACATCGAGTTTGGATTGATTTTTACTCGAAATGCATCGATGCCGATGATTGGCATCGAGTTTACGATTGATTTGGTCACGCATCTTTGTCAATGCATCGATGCCGCACTTGGCATCGAGTTTCTGAATTAATTTGGTCTGCATAATACTTGTCAAATGCATCCCGATGCGAGGGCTTGGCATCGAAGTTTGATTTGGTCCTCCAATACTATCAAATGCATCCTGATGCGAACTTGGCATCGAGTTTGATATTGATTTTGGTCCTCCAAAATCTTGTCAAATGCATCCCGATGCCAAAGCACTTGGCATCGAGTTTACGAATTGATTTTACGTCAAATGCATCGATGCCGAGGGCTTGGCATCGAGTTTCTGATTGATTTTGGTCCCGTGCATTAATCTTTGTCAAATGCATCCTCGATGCCGAGGCACTTGCATCGAGTTTAGATTGATTTGGTACTCCAAAATACTATCAAATGCATCTGATGCCATCACTTGGCATCGAGTTTCTGATTGATTTGGTCCTCCAAAATACTATCAAATGTATCCTGATGCCGGCACTTGGCATCGAGTTTTGAATTGATTTTACGTCAAATGCATCGATGCGAGGGCTTGGCATCGAGTTTACGATTGATTTTGGTCATGCATTAATGTTGTCAAATGCATCCCGATGCCAAAGACGGCATCGAGTTTCGATTGATTTGGTCCTGCATAATGCCGGATCGGTTTTGTCTTCATTAATGGCATTTTTGTCATTTGGCGGGCAAGCAATTTGTAGTTAAATGAAATGTCCAAAAATTGATGGTTCTATATGAAAACATGTTTTCAAAATTGTACTCACTTGAAATTCTCCCTAGATTATTTGGGATTAATCGGCCCATTTGAAATTCATTATGTTCACTTATTGACCATTTCAAATTGGGCCAAATCTGGATACCAAGGAGATAAGATGAAATGCATTATTAATATATATATATATATATATATATATATATATATATATATATATATATAGTAACCTATTACCCTAGGGTTTTTTTTTAAAGGAAACAGCGGCACAGCTGGATTTTATTAATATTAGAAAAAAAATACAAACTTAAGGGGACAACCACCTTACCCAATAAAAGGGGGACAAAGGAGCCTTACCTCGAAAAGGAGATACAAAGCAAAAAAGACAATAGAAAAAAAAAAAACAAAACTAATGAACAAGTCTAATATTTGGAGTCCCATACTTATCTAGAATGACATAACCACGGATACGAGAAGGAAGCTCGGCAAGATCATTAAAATGAATAGAAGTCCTGGAATCACATCCCAAATTAGCAAGCGAGATCCATAACACTATTAGCTTGACTAAGCAATGACCGAAACGAGATCCATATTCTTCGAATATCCAAACACTGCCGAATAAAAGACCAAAGAAGACCAAGGAATTTTGTGACCTTTAGTAATAGCATCAACAAGAACTTTAGAATCCATTTCAAATGTAAGCTCCCCGAAATCCGAATCTCTAAGCCAACAAACACCACGAAATAACGCCTTAGCCTCGGCAAAGTGTTAATGTTGTTAGAAGCATCACCATAGAAAGAGGAAAAAGCAAAAATAATATCCCCCCGACTATTATGAACAACTCCACCTCCACCACTAGGGCCGGATTTCTTGAGATGCACCATCAACATTAAGTTTGACAGAGGAAAAAAGGTTTAGACCATTGGATCAACTGAATTTTATTACGAAAATAAACCGAATTTCGTTGAGAATTATGGGCAAAGAAGAATAGATGCAAGATCACTGAATAAAGGAAATGAGCCGAGAGGGAGATTTACCATGGCCATCATATTTGAGGGAGTTTCTATTCTTCCAAATGTGCCAAAGAATCAACAATGGAATGAGAATATGGGAGAGAGAAAGTTTGGAAGCCACCAGCCCAAGCAGCATTGATGGAGAGAAAAGAGCACAATGTTTAATCCCATATTTAGAGCTAAACCACATCCAGATTTGATGAGCGGCCAGGCCATGAAGAAAAACATGGAGAAAAGTTTCGAGAGCTACGAGGCACAACATTGGCATTTCGAAACAACGAAGAGACCTTTTTGGTGAGGGCTTCATCTATCGGCTGAAGCGAAAGCAGGCGCCAAATGAAAACACTTATCTGCCGAGGAACTGCTTTCGATGCCAATAGAATTTGGTAGAAAAGGATTTGCGAAGGAGATCGAAGTTTGCAGTGAAGAAATAGAGAACCGGCCATTCGAAGATAGAATCCAGCAAGGAGTATCCTCATGATCGAAAATGTAAGTCGATCGGAGATCGTTGAAGATCGAGGACCATGAATGGCTAATGCAATGACGAAGATGAGAAGAATTATCGAAAAGATCCATGACCTCAACCGAAATATTACCCTAGGGTTGCAGATACAATGACTTCTAAAACTCCCATACACTCAACCGATTTCATTCTTTATCTCATACATTGAATTAGATTTTTGGAAAGCTCAAACCTTATCTCATCAGTTCTCTTCTTCTTCTCTATTGCCAACATCGATGAGCGATCATCTATCTCTCGATCAAGACGAATATTTGCAAAGCGTAAGTGTATTTTGTTCGAATTTTTTTGGATTTTAGTTTTTCTTGCGTCCATCTAACCCATCAAATGTTACATTGAAGGTTTTCGGATACACATCGTTTATCTACATTGTAGACAAATGGGAAGGGAAATTACTCACGAATCGAGTATGTGCGGCCAAGCATTACGACTTTCATTTTCGGAGGTAAAATCGATATACATAACTATTTTTTAAAAAAAATTAATTACGATTATAATTTACTCGGATCATCGAAATCTTTTCTATAAGCGTCCAATTTATTTTTTCTTTCAATAAAATGAAAGAAAATTGTAAGGAATTTGTAAATACTATGAATGTCTTTTCGGATCTAGTGATTTTTACTATAATTTTAGTTTTTTCTTGCGTCCATCTAACCCACCAAATGTTCGGTTGAAGGTTTCGGATACACATCGTTTATCTCTATTGTAGACAAGCTGAAGGGAAATTACTCACGAATCGAGTATGTGCGGCCAAGCATTACGACTTTCATGTTCGGAGGTAAAATCGATATACATAACTATTTTTTAAAAAAAAATTAATTACAATTATAATTTACACATCTGTCGAAATCTTTTCTATAATGTCCAGATTTATTTTTTCTTTCAATAAAATGAAAGAAAATTGTAAGGAATTTGTAAATACTATGAATGTCTTTTCCAAATCTAGTGATTTTTTACTATAATTTTAGTTTTTCTTGCATCCATCTAACCCATCAAATGTTCGGTTGAAGGTTTTCGGATACACATCGTTTATCTCATTGTAGACAAATGGGAAGGAAATTACTCACGAATCGGTATGTGCGGCCAAGCATTACGACTTTCATTTTCGGAGGTAAAATCGATATACATAACTATTTTTTAAAAAAAATTAATTACGATTATAATTTACTTAGATCTATCGAAATCTTTTCTATAACTGTCCGATTTATTTTTTCTTTCAATAAAATGAAAGAAAATTGTAAAGAATTTGTAAATACTATGAATGTCTTTTCCGATCTAGTGATTTTTTACTATAATTATGATTGATTGTGAGTTTTCTATGCAAAATGTTACAGATCGATGACTAAGCATACAAAAACTCTATTGCTTAAAAAATATACATACATTTTTTGACCTGTCGAAATCATTTCTATAAGTGTCCGATCTATATTTTCCTTCAACAAAATGAAAGAAAATTGAAGGAATTTGTAAAAAGTTTGAATGTCTTTTCCGGATCTAGAGATTTTTTACTATAATTATGAATGATTGTATGTTTTCTATCTTGAATGTTACAGATCGATGACTAATCATACGAAACCATATTGCTTTAAAAATATACATACATTTGTTTGGACTGCCATGACCGGTTAGACAATTTCACCATGCTTTATTTAAAAATTTTGTTACCTATATGAGATATATAGTTATCGATCTGTAGATGACTACCTCTTCCAATGAAATTGAATTTCTACTCAAGTACATGAAGATAAAAATCATGAAGTTCAAGAACTTGTAAAAATCTTTGGACTACATGTTAGTTTCCTTGTTACTCTATGTATCTTTACACAAAAACTAAAATTGTCTTTAATAATCATGATTTGTTGTTATTGATGTCGTTGAAACATTTGTGCTTTTGTCCCTTTAATTCAACTCATGTTCTATCTTTTGAAATATAAGTGACTCGTGTTTACGTTTTGGTATGTCTATGCCGAAGTCTTAATCCATCTTTACACGAATTGTACTTGTATAAGTGACTCATGGTTGGAGATATATCAACCATATTACATTTCCTTTTACGTATACATTTTCTATAATATTTTTATTGCCAAGTGTATCCATATATAATTCTTGTTATAAGCGATAGATTGGCCCTTAGTTACTACAATCAACTTTTTTTAAAACTCCAATCAAATTGTTATGCTAGACATAAAAGAATGCCTCAATTTAGTGATACATTGGGTTAGTAAATATATCGGTATGTGATGCTCAGAGATTATGATGGATGTCCAAACAATTGTTTTGTCTATTTTGAGTGTAAAACTGGTTTATATTTCAATGTATATTGTCAACTTATTGCTATTTACGCTATTATTCCAAGTGGGTTAAGGAAATAAGAAATATGAATTTGTGATAATGTCCATTGGCTTTCTTTCTAACTAAATAAATCATTTGTTATCTACCTATATCCGCAATGTTCACGATGGCTATGACCAATGATTTAAATTATCTATGTTCAAATGTAAGTGGATGTGACATTTATTACGCATCGTTGCATCTAATTGTCAATGTCAAGCGAAGATGCTAAATTACTTTATAAATGTTGATTTTTTGTGATTAGGGTACAAATTAACTTTTGTGGACCATAAAATTTGTTTGCGGGGGCCGGTAGTTGGTGGTGGTTTGAACCGGTGGTTGATTGAGTAATGATTGTTCGGTTGTTCTTAGCAAACAAAAGCAGTTCCTTTAAGACCTATATAGGAAATACTGAAAGAAAGAAAAGCTGGTTTGTACTCTACCCTCTCTCGGCTTCCTTCGGGATAATTAACTCTTCCTCTTAAATTGAATTTCTACTCGGGCCTATGAAGATATAAACAATGAAGTTCGAGATCATGTAAACATACTTGGACTTCATGTTAGTTTCCTTGTCAATCTATGTATCTTTACACCAAAGCGTAATTGTCTCACGCGAATCATGGTATTGTTATTGATGTAGTTGCAACATTTGTCCTTTTCTCGCTTTAATTCGGATCTGTTCTATATTTGTGCAACACAAGTGACTCATGTTTCTGTTTTGGTGTGTATCTGCTCTTGTCTTAACTTTCGCCATGATTTTTTAAATAAGTGTTACATTTATGAGAGAAAGAGAGAGAGAGAGAGAGAGAGAGAGATATATATATATATATATATATATATATATATATATATATATATATATATATATAAAAAAACAGGGACGACACCACAAAAATATATAAAAAGAAAAAAAAATACAATCGGAGGGGGACAACCCGCCTAACCCTAAAACAAGGGAGGCAAAGGAGCGACCTCGAAGAAAAAACAGAACAAACAAATCATCTACGACTGGCCGAACGTGGTAAACCCATGGTTATCCAAAGCAATTAGGCTTTTGGCCTTACCGGGAGCTCATAAAGAGAATTCAAAATTTAAAACTCCCTATGACGCAAAACTAGCCAAATAATCCGCCACCCTATTATGTTCTCGAAAGACATGAGACAACCGGAAAAAGCGAGAAGGCTCTTGCATCTTCGAGGTCATAAGTATATTGCCAAGGAGCTCCATGCTTATTCAACAACACCTTCATAGCTACCAAAGAATCGATTCCACATCCACATTAACCAACCCCAAAGAGTGACACAACTACAAACCATCACTAAGAGCCACAATCTCGGCCACATGTTGGTTAGGAGCCATAATAATAGGAGAAAGCAACCACGAAAGATCCATTATCATCGCGAATAATCCCTCCACCCGAACAAACACCATCCCAAGCCGATCCATCCGTATTAAGCTTATATACGCAGAAGACGGAGGAAACCATCTAAGCCATTTTCCTGCCGAACACCAAGGCAGAACATGAATTGCGGCGACCATCAAAACCGATTCGGCTTTACTAGAGATTTGAGATTTCGGTTTATAGATTAAAGCCATATCTCTAAGAGCAGCCAAAACCCGAGAAAAAATCTTGTCCACCATCATTGGAATTCCCTCAAAATATGCAGGCACATCTAGCCTTCCAAATCTCCCAACATGAACATGAAAGCTCCAAGATGACAAGCCACGGTTTGACGGAGAGAGAGCCCTTAGACCAAAAGCCGAACAGTTGAGATAAACTAGAGACATTACAACAAGCGCACTCAAAAAGTTCCAAAGAAGCGAGACCAAAAGAGCTTGAGCCGATTCAGACCGAACAAATAGATGATGAGCGATTCTTGGCACGGATTAACACACACATTTGGAGACCACACGAATGTGTCAAGGCGAATGTTGAGATCAACCGGAATAGCATTATGAAGCAACTTCCACATAAAACAACTAATTTTAAGAGGAATCCATGGTTGCCAATTTTTTTTTGCCCAATAATAGGATGTTTGAGACGGAAATGATCCCAAAAGCTAGCAACTGTAAAATCTCCCAACGACGAAAGAGTACAAATTAACTTATCGGCATCCCATCAACACAACCAATCTTTTTAATTCTATCATGTAGGTCTACATCCACCGGAGCTAACTCCTCAAAATTAATTAAACCATCACGAAGAGATAAATTCCGATCCATAGGAAGGGGACCACCTAAACGAACACCACACCAATTGGAATCCCAAAAAGAAATGCGGCCATGCCCAACAATCCAGCGACTACACTATTGAACCCTCCACATTTGACCCATTATAGCTTTCCAAGGTCTCGAAGCGACCATAGGAGTATTAAAACCCGAATCTCCCCCATATTTGATCCAACAAAACCGAGCCCAAAGGCTTGTTCCTTGCATGGCACTCCAAGCCAATTTGGCATGCAAAGATTCCATGATATCCAAGAGAGATTTAATGCCCAAACCCCCCTTCCTTAAAGGGTCTGCAAATCTTTCCCCAAGCAAGCCAATGAATGCGTGAATCCCCATTTGATCCCCATAAAAAAATTAGCCATTTTCATCTCAATGCGATGAAGAACCGATGAGATATATAGTTATCCTTGTTTAACTTTTCGGATCTAATATCTATTTAAATTATTCTAACGAGAACTTGTACAATAGGGACAAATGCTTCCTATTTTGGTTAGCTCATATGCACAAACTACTCTTTTAAAAAAAATTACTTTTGATTATGTTACATGATTGGAAATATGTCAACCATATTAAATTTACTTTTACATATACATTTTGTATAAAAATTTTATTGCCAAATGTAACAATATGTAATTCTTGTAATAAGCATAGAGTGACTCTTATTTAATACAAACAACTTTTTAATAAACTCTAATCAAATTGTTATGCTAGACATAAAAAAATGCCTCAATTTAGTGATAGGTTGGGTTAGTAAATATTTCGGGATGTGATGCTATGTAGATTACGATGGATGTTCATGCAATTGTTGTGTTTATTTTGTCCTTTAAAGTCTGGTGTATATTTGAATGTATATTGCCAACTTATAGATAGTTCTTGTATTATTCCAAATTAGTTTACCAAATAAAAAATCGGATTTGTGATATAAGTTAAAGTTAAATGTTTTGCTAATGCGTGTAGGCTTGCTATAAACTTTGCATATTAATTCATTACATAAGAAACTCACTTTAATTTAAAAGCCGACTTTCCATACTTGCAATTGGTAAACAGAGAAAGGTGTGCACAACAAAAGAAGTGACACCGAGCAACGGTTGTACATCAAGAGTTACATAAGGAAAATAAGTAATTTATGTTTCTGTTTTTGTTTTTTTTGAAACATAAATCAAAGTAAAAATAATTCTTTTACGATTAATTATTTCCTTATAGATCATGTTAGTTTCCTTGTTAATCTATATATCTTTTGACCACAACTGTATTTGTCTTCGCGAATCATGACTGTTGTTATTGATGTAGTTGCAACATTTAGGTTGTTGTCCCTTTAATTCAGATCATGTTATATCTTTGAGTAACACAAGTGACTCATGTTTACGTTTTGGTGTGTGTCGCTCCAAGGTATTGCCTTTCACCATGTTTTTTAAAAAATTTGTTAAGTATATGAGATATATAGTTATCCTTCTCTAAATTTTCAGATCTAATATCTCTTTAAATTATTCTTAATGAGAACTTGTACAATAAGGACACATGCTTCCTGTTTTGGTTAACTCATTGGCACAATCTACATTTTTTTTTTATTTTTTTTGTTTTGAGTATGCTACATGCTTGGATATATGTCAACCATATTAATTTTCCTTTTACGTATACATTTCGTATAAGATTTTTATTGCTAAGTGTATCAAAATGTAATTCATGTTATAATGAGTAGACTAAGCATTAATACAATCAATTTTTTTTGAAACCATTTTCTATTTTTTCTGCTAGACATAAAAGAATCCCTCAATTTACTGGTATGTTGGGTTTGTAAATATTTGAGGATGTGATGCTTTTTAGATTATCATGGATGTCCATCAAATTGTTTAGTCTATTTTGAGCTTTAAAATAGTGGTGTATATTTGAATGTATATTGCCAATTCATAACTACTTCTGGTATTTCTCTAAGTCAGTTTAGGAAATAAAAATTCTGAATTTGTGATATAAGTTAAACATAAATGTTTTCGAATTGCATGGAGGCTTCCTATAAATTTGCATATTAATTCATTTACATAAGAAAGTTACATTAATTTGAGACTAACTTTCCATACTTCAAATTGGTACAACAGATAAAGGTCAGCCCAAGATAAAGAATTGACCCTCAGCAGCAGTTGTACATAAAGAGTTACATAACGAAGATAAGTGATTTATTTTTCTGTTTTGGTTTTTCGCAAAACATAAATCACAATAAAAATAATTATTTTTACGATTCATTATTTGCTCATAGAATTTATTTTCATGTTTTTTTTCAAAACATATATCATATGAATAATACTTCTTTTATGTTTTGTTTTTTTTTTCCAAAACATACATCATGTGAATAATACTTCTTTCAACTGCTCATTATTTGCTTATCCTTCTAATTTTGTACTTCCCACAAAAAGTTACACAATGAATACACACACTTCACTATGAATTGAAAAATTACAAAACAATAAGACTCACCGGGAGTTCCAATGATTTTTTTTTGTGTAACGTAGTTGTTGATAGTAGTTGATTTTGTGATCTTCATAGCAATTATACGTCAACAAAGACTTTCGAACAACAAAATTTCTGCTTAATAGACAAAGATGAATAGTTTATGGTCACCATAAACAACATCTAACATAACAACAACAAATACTTACTAAACCTATATAAAAAATATCTTCTACAGTCTACATCCAGCCTCTTTGCATTTAGGAAATAATTTTTTTTTTCATGTTTATAGAAAATGCTTATTTGAGATCACACATCCTTGCTGGATGAAAGGAAGAGTATGAGCTGAACATGTAGATCAGCTGAAAATTAACATCTAACTTTGCAATATAAGTATTTTTTAAAAAAACAGACCTATATGCTTTTAAGAACAAACATCTCTGTTACTTGTTTATTTATCTTCGAATTAAGGAATTTAGGAAACCCACACTAAACTGTAAACTGCAAACCAAAACAAAACAAAAAACTTACATGTAGTAATGTGGACTTCTTCATTGAACTGTTACTTCATAAACACCACCACTTTAAGAATCATCATGAATTTGCTTACATTTAATCTTTGTTGCCCTTCATTTAGTTGCTTGTTGTATATACCAACTCTTTATCAAATATATGAGTATAGAGTTTAAGAATAAGAGTATACAGAAGTGGAATTGGAAGGAAAATAGTCTACTACACTGAAACTAAATATATATAATCTTCTCCGCTTAAGAATTCAGGATAGTAGGGAGTTTTGTTTTTGACTCTTCATTTTTCCTTTTGGATTTATTCATATGTCCACAACATATATAATATGACTATCCATGTAAATTGCAGCTGTTAAGAAACAACTTATGTGCCCATCTGTTTTCCAAAAAGCTAATCATTATCTTTATATGTGGTTTTGTTCCAATTTTTTACTGCTCACCCAATTACATTATGGATACTTTTTAAGTTTTTGTTTAAGATTTCAAAGAATATATAAAATTATTAGTTGAGCTGTGTGTGGACAATTCATGAAAATTGCAGCTTTTATAAATCGAATAATGTGCCCATCTGTTTTCTATAAAGCTAATCATTATCTATATATATGATTTTGTTCCACTTTTTGCAGCTTACCCAATTACATTATGGAAGCTTTTTAAGTTTTTGCTTTCCATTTCAAAACATATTTACTTTTATTACTTGGAGCTGTGTGAACTGGGCATGCAAAATGCAGCTTTCCTGAATTGAATTATGTGCCCAATTTGTTTTGAAAAAGCTAATCATTATCTTTATATATGCTTTTGTTCCAATTTTTTACAGCTAAACCAATTATATTATGGATACTTATAAGTTTTTGGTTTCCATTTCAAACATAGTTAATTTTATTAGTTGCAGCTGTGTGGACAGTCTGTTCGATTTGACTCTTCATATACTTACTAATTTTGTTTTACTTAAAGGATGAAACTAAAATCTTTTTGAGCTTAAAAAGAGTAGTTTGTGATATATTTGTTCTCTGCCCAATGCATATCTGGAAAGTCTATATATGTGCATGTTTTCTATGAGGATTTTTTGTATATATACTCTGATTTTGTGCATATATTCCTTAATTAACTGCTTTCTAACTTTAATTTGGTGTATACTGTTAATTAACTGCCTTCTAACGTTAATTAACGCCTTCTAACGTTAATTAACTACCTTCTAACGCTAATCAAATGCCTTTGTTACTTAACTGCCTTCTAACGTTAATTAACTGCCTTCTGATTTTATGTATATACACTCTGATTTTGTGCATATATTTGTGCAAATTTAACTCTGATTTTGTGCATATATAATCTGATTTTGTTAATTAACTGCCTTCTAACTTTAATTTGGTATTTATAATCTTTAAGTATTGAAACTGTTAGTAGATTAAATAGTAGTGTTTTGAATTTCATAAATTTTGAAAGTGTTTTACATAAGTACCTGCAATATGAATGTAATCCATATTATTTGCTTTGTCAAAATATCAACAACTTAATTAGTAGAATTTTCATTTTTATATATTGCTTTTGTAGTTAGCTTAATTTACTGCCTTCCAACTTTACAATTATCAATTTTATATATTGATTGTGTTGTTATTTTTATTTTCTTCCTTACTGATTTAATCAATTCTATCTACTTCTTCCTATTAACTGCGTTCTAACTTTAATTTGGTGTATAACGATAATTAAATGCCTTCTAACGCTAATTAAATGCCTTCGTTAATTAACTACCTTCTAACGTTAATTAACTGCATTCTGATTTTGTGCATATATTTTTGCAAATAAGTAACTCTGCTTTTTTGCATATATATATACTCTGATTTTGTTAATTAACTGCCTTCTAACTTTAATTTGCAAATTATAATCTTTAAGTATTAAAACTGTTAGTAGGTTAATTAGTAGAGTTTTGAATTTCATAAAAAATTTTAAGTGTTTTACATAAGTACCTGCAATATGAATGTAATCCATACTATTTACTTTGTCAAAATATCAACAACTTAATTAGTAGAATTTTCATTTTTATATATTGATTTTGTAGTTAGTTTAATTTACTGCTTTTCAACTTTACAATTATTAATTTTATATATTGATTGTATTGTTATTTCGATTATCTTCCTTCCTGATTTAATCAATTCTCTCGACTTCTTCCTGTTAATGATTTTAAAAATTTTGTATTTAATGTACCAATGTGCACTTTGATAATAAACCATTAAGTAGTAATTAATTATATAATTCAGATTTACCATGGAGCTTTTCCAAGTACAATGCACTGAAACTAAGACAAAAGGATGTATGAAATTTCATCCCTTACAAAAGAAATAACAAAACAATACCAAGATTCTCCATTTCCATCCATTCAGCCTTCTTTGTCAAAAAAGATTCATAATTTCCCACCAATGTAGTTATCTTAGTTTTTCATTTGCTCCTTTTTCAAAAGACAAAACTAACCATCTACCTTACATTAGCTACAGACTTCTACAACAATGCTCAATCTTTTTCAATCTTCACTTGGATTTTAGTCATCTTCTCATTTCCATGCCCACAGAACTCATCCATTAGTGACCTCTTCAACGTCGAGCCTATCACCTCATTAGAAACAAAAATCTTTGTTGCCTTTTTAACTGGCTGCCCCTCAACGATTTCTTTGTTCAACTGTATAAACTATACAATGATGAGAATTATTTTTATTAAGTAATGTTCATGCTTAAAATTTATGACATACCTCATGCAATTCTCTTATTTCTGCAACATCCATCCTTGGAAAAAAATCGTAATCATCATGAAGATGTCCAAAATATTTTGCAATCAAATTTTCATCCTTTATGACTTTTATAACTTGGTAGACATATGTATTATGTCCAATTTGCCCTGCTTTAATCTGAATCTTGAAGATAAACTTCTTATCAACCAAAGATTCAATTTCTCTTGGTATTACCTGCTCAAAACATTCATTTACCTTTGTTAGTATTTAAAGAACTTAATTATGTATTTTTTAACATGTTCTAAATAATCTACTCACCTCATCCGCATATTTAGTTTTAAGCGTTGTTGCGGATTGACCAATTACTTCATTAGATTCTTTGTCCCATAGTAAGAACGATGTGTTTCCTGTGATATCGACGACACGCAATTGAAGCTTGTACCTGTATTGTGCATTTTTGTAAGGGAAAACAAACCATAAAAATTTTCAATCTGAAAATATAACTGTTTTAAAAAATTCAGACATGATATTACTAACTGCATCAAATGAGTCGCATCTGTCGCAATAAAACTTTCCAAAGAACAGGAGTCATTTTCTTAGGACAACGAGTACATGCAATGTACCACCAATTCATTCCTGAATCTATGAAATCTACTCTGCCATGGACCCAATAGCTCCCTACCTGTTAAAAATATTATTTTCGTTTAAAAATTTAGTTTGAGAGCAGAATATAGAATATTAGTTCAAATAATTCAAATGAAAATTACAACGTATTATTACCTCATTCATCTCATGGAGCTGCTCTATTGTCCTAATCAGCTCTTGGGAGCTCTCGAATTCTTGAACTACAGTCTGTCCTCCTTCGATTGTTGTGGTAGTTATTGGCATGATTGCTTTACTATTCGAAATCAAACTAATATGGAATAGCAACAGACATAAGAAAACACTAAGTTTTTTTTTCCTCTGATACACTTGCATTTGCATTGCATATTGATCTTCATCTTTCTTGGCCTCCGTTTGGTGATTGATTTCTGGCATAGATTCATTTCCGGACCTTCGCAAAGTCATCCGGTCTTTGTCGTTGTATCTGGGAGACGTTCGTCCTAAGTTAGAACTCCGTGCACTTACAGGGGGTGGGACGAATAACGTTTCAAGGAAATTGTGTGTTACATGTGCCTTGAATGCGTTTTCCTTCCACCAGACATCGATCTTCCATCGGTAGACTTCCAAGATCGCCACCGAAGACATCGCCTTCCACCCAGACTTCGATCGCCACCAAAAGACTTCAATCCTTCCACCTAGACCTTCGCGCCATACCTTCACCAGCAGACTTAGTAAGTCACCAGAAGACCTTCACCAGCAGACTTCCCAATAAGTCACCAGAAGACTTGGTTCAAAGTAACCAACTGCATTACGGTTTTGTTTTCATTATTTAATATTATTTTCAATATATTCTGTGAGATTGTATAGGGTTCTACCCAACAAAAATGAATTTATACCTCCTTGTCATGAAAGATGCATTCCAAACTGTAAATTGTAGCATAATCATTAAACGTCGGCACACTATAAAGGTGGGCTAGTCGAACTTTGATTACCCATTCAGTTTTTGAAGGGTTCAATTCATGAATCTTGCTAAAAAACAGAGGCCTTTTTTTAGATTTGTTGAGAGCTTTTAATCTTTGATGCCCAGAAGACATTGTTGGTATGGTGTGGTGTGGGGAGGAAATTGGAAGAAGTAACTGCTATTTATACTGCCTTTACAAAAAAATTCAAATGTATAGTCATTACTTGCAACACTTTTTTTCTAACCTATCAAATTGCATGCATGTCACATCTTTGAATTCAAAGGCACACTACTTCGGGAAACCCAACCTGTTCCATTTCTAAAAAAAAAAAAAAAAAAGGTTATGTATCTTTATTTTCAGAAAAAGATTTTGTCTTTATATGATTTCTAATTTTTTTAAAAAAAATTCAGATTTATAATCATCACTTGAACACTTTTTTACTAACCAATCATATTGCATGCAGGTCACATCTTTGAACTCAAAGGCACACAACTTCGGGAATCACAAACTGTTCTATTTCAGAAAAAAAAAATTTAGGCTATGTATCTGTATTTTCAGTCAGATTTAATTGGTATTTATACTGCTTTTAAAAAAAATTCAAATGTATAATTATTACTTGCAACACTTTTTTTCTAACCTATCAAATTGCATGCATGTCACATCTTTGAATTCAAGGGCAAACTACTTCGGGAAACCCAACCTGTTCCATTTCTGAAAAAAAAAAAAAAAAAGGTTATGTATCTTTATTTTCTGTCCAGATAAAAAAAAAATTAGGTTATGTATCTTTATTTTCAGTCCAAATTTTGACTTTATATGATTTGTAATTTTTTTTAAAAAATAAAGATTTATAATCATTACTTGAACACTTTTTAACTAACCTATCAAATTGCATGCAGGTCACATCTTTGAACTCAAAGACACACAACTTCGGAATCCAAACTGTTGTATTTCAGAAAAAAAAATATTTTTTAGGCTATGTATCTGTATTTTCAGTCAGATTTTGGATGTATATGGTTTGTAATTTTTTGATGTCCTCAAACTAATCTGAATACCGTGGACAAAAAACCGTGGGCCACCCACGGTTTCATATTACAATGGTTTGCTTAACCCACGGTTTCATATTACAATGGTTTGCTTCCATGCATTTACGGTTATGCCCCTACATTACTGCATAAAATACATTCTATTTTTGGTAATGGGGTTTTGGCGGGAACTTTCCTTTTTTAGTATACTATCTTGCTTTATATATATATATAGATAGAAGATATGTATCACACATTGATTAGAAATTTATGTTTGTATTAAAAATACTATTATTAATTACTAATTGAAAAGATGTATCATATATTTGTTATAAAGTGATGTTGGTATTATTAGTAATATAAGATATATATACTTTTGGTTTTCTAACCATTAGCTAATAATAAACATAATAATAATCAATATGATATGGGGTATTAGTATTATTATATATAACTTCTTCTATTGTCAATAGTAGAAGACTTATATTTAAAAAAATTACAACTAACATTACTTCTAACCAATGTGCGATAAAACTCTTCAAGGTTAGATATTACTTCTAATGACTCACTTTTAACATCATACTTTAAACTTTGATATCTTATTCATCCAAAACTTGATTTGGACAAATAAATATATCATTTCGATGTTCTTGAAGAGTAGAACACATTTACACAATTACTTTTGTCAATAAAAAAATGACACGTAAAGAAATATGTGTATCAAGTTGAACAATTTTTTTCTCTAAAAACACTAATTTTTAATAAGTATTATACTTTAACTCTTGATATCTTATTCATCCAAAACTCGATTTTGACAAATAAATATATCATTTCGATGCTTTCACTGAGTAGAACACATTTGCGCAATTACATTCGCCAACAAACAAATGACACGTAAAAAATTTGTGCATCAAGTTGCACAATTTCTCTCACTAAAAACACTAATTGTTTTAACAAGTATTATACTTTAAGTCTTAATATCTTATTATCCAAAACTCGATTTGGACAAATAAATATATCATTTTGATGCTCTCACCGACTAGAACACATTTGCACAATTACCTTCGTCAACAAACAAATGACACGTAAAGAAATTCGTGCCTCAAGTTGCACAATTTCTTTCACTAAAAACACAAATTTTTCAACAATAGAAGAGATGTATCCCACATTGATTAGAAATTGATGTTGGTTTTAAAAATTCTATTATTAAGTACTAATAGAAAAAATGCATCATACATTGGTTGGAAAGTGATGTTGATTTTCAAATTCACTAGAAAATCAAAAGTTTTTAAAGCTTCCACATGGATGCTTTAGAATGAAGATTTATCCAAAGATGGTGAGGTGGTACAACTATAGTGCTCCTCACCAACTTTATATATATATATATATATATATATATATATATATATATATATATATATATATATATGATAAATTTTTTTTACCATTATTACCAATAGAAGATGTATATCTCACATTGGCTAGAAAATGATGTTGAGTTTAAATTATTTTATATTATTACCAATAAAAGAGATGTATAACACATTGTTTAAAAAGAAAATGTTAGATTTTAAAGTCTTTAGACTAAAGACTTTTACTTTTACAAGAGATGTATCTCACATGGTTACAAAATATTCTACTATTATTACCAATAGATGAGATGTATCACACATTGGTTAGAAATTGATGTTTGTATTAAAAATACTATTATTAATTACTAATTAAAAAGATGTATCATACATTTTGAACTACCTGGCCCAATAGGCCCAAGTCATGGGTCACATGTTGGGCATGTGTGTCGAACGAGCAAGCGAGTTTGAAGTTAACTTTAACCAAGGGAGATGTCAACGAACGGGGCTTAATTAGCGAGCAAGCTTAAAAGTGCGAGCATGAATTTGTGCTTGCTTACAAAAAGCGGTTACCGCTTGAGGACAGTTATGTCCGAGCATGAGTTATCGATTGTAGAGACGGTTATGTCCCGAAACTTTCCATTTGAATTGTTGCCATTAATGGGCCAGTTAATGTGCCCGCCATTAAAGGCCACGATCATTCATGGGTAGTTAATAACAATTATGGGCAGTTATGCCCTCCGGCAAGTATAAAAACCTCGAAAAATGAAGGGGAAAGGTACGCGCAATCGTATTCTCTAGCTAAAACTCTGCCAAATTAATTACTCATTTATTGAATCTAGTATTGATTCTTACGCCGGATGGCCTTTGGGAGTGCCCCTGCCTAGTTCACGATTGTTTATTCTTATTGCAGAGTTGGGCTTTGAGAATTTGAGGATTTGAGGATACGTTGAAAGCCAGGTATCCAGATTGGGCTTCATCATTCGACATATTTTGGACGCATCACATTTGTTATAAAGTGATGTTAGTTTTCAAAGTTTTTTTATAAAAAAACTTATACCATTATTACCAATAGAAGATGTATATCTCACATTGGTTAAAAAATGATGTTGATTTTTAATTATTTTAGATTATATAAAAGACTTACTATTATTAGCAATAGAAGATATATATCACACATTTGTTATAAATTGATGTTGGTTTTAAATTACTATTATTACCAATAAAATAGATAAATCTTACATTGGTTAAAAAGTAATGTTGATTTTAAAAGTCTTTAAATAAAAAGAATTCTACTTTTATTATTAATAAAAGAGAAGAGAAGAGATATATCTCATTATATAGAAAGAGATGTTGCTTTTAGATATTTTTTGGATAAAAATCTTCTACTACTATTACCAAATGATGAGATGTATTACACATTGGTTAGAGAGTGATGTAGATATTAAAAGTCTTTTTATAAAAGACTTAATACCAATTGAAAAAATATGTATTTCACATTAGTTAGGAAAGTAATATTGGTTTAAAATATTTTTAGATAATGTATATCGCATTGGTTACAAAGAGATCCACATTATTTAGAAACGTATATTGGTTATAAAATTCATTGATAAACGAATTTTTATGTTATTATCAATACAAGATATGTATCACACATTGTTTACAAAGAGATGTTGGTTTCAAAATTATTTAAGATAAAATACTACTACTATTATTATTTTTATGTTATAACCAATAAAACAGAGGTATCCCACATTGTTTAGAAAGAGATATTGATTTCAAAAGTTTTTATATAAAATACTATTATTATTACTATAGAAGAATGTATCTTACATTTGTTAGAAATTAATGTTGGTTTTAAAAATACTATTATTATCAATAAAAAAGATGTATACCACATGGTTAGAAAGAGATGTTTGTTTAGAAAGAGATGATTGTTTTAAAAGTGTTTAGATAAAAGTCTTAAATTTTTATTACCAATAGAAATAGAAAAGAAGTATCTCATATTGTTAGAATATGAAAAAGGTGTATCTTATATTGTTTAGAAAAAGATGTTAGTTTTATAATAAATACTTTTACTCTTATTACCAATAAAAGATATGTATCTCACATTGATTAAAAATAAATATTAGTTTAAAAAGTTTTTAGATTAAAGACTTTTTTTGTTACAAATAGAATAGATCCAAGTATTTCACATTGGTTACAAAGTAATCTATTATTATTATCAATAGAAAAGATGTATCACACATTGGCTATAAATTAATGTTGGTTTTAAAAATACTATTATTACCAATAGAATAGATGTATCATACATTTGGTAAAGGGTAATGTTTGTTTTTAAAGTCTTTAAATATAAGACTTCTACCATTATTATCAATAGAATATGTATATCTCACATTTGGTTAGAAAGTGATGTTGATTTTAATTTTAGATAAAAGACTTTTACTATTATTACTAATAGAAGAGATATCATATACTCCGTATATGTTAAAAAAATGATGTTGGTTTTAAAAGTCTTTAGATAAAAGACTTTTACTTTTACCGTCAATATAATAGAAGAGATGTATCTCACATTATTTAGGAAGAGATGTTTGTTATAAAATTTTTAAAATGAAAGACTTCTACTATTATTATCAAATGAGGATATGTATTACACATTGATTAGAGAGTGATGTTGATTTTAAAAGTCTACAATTATTAGCAATAGAAGAAAAGTATTTCACATTTGTTATAAAGTGGTATTGGTTTAAAAAGTTTTTAGATGATCTATCTCACATTGGTTACAATATAAATGTATCTCATATTATTTAGAAATAAGTATTACTTATAAAAGTCATTAGATAAAAACATCTTTTGTTATTACCAATAGAAAATTTGTATCCACATTGTTTAGAAATGAATGTTGGTTAAAAAGTCATTTATCTATTACTATTATTACTAATAAAAAATATATATACCACATAGTTAGAAGGTGGTGTTGGTTTTAAAGTCTTTAGATAAAAGACTTAAATTTTCATTACCAATAAAAATATAAAATAAGTATCTCATATTATTTAAAAATGAATTATGATTTTAAAAGTTTTTAACAAAATGACTTATAATATTATTATCAAGTTAAATGTTAATTTTAAAAGTCTTTAGATAAAAAAATTATTATTATTATTAATACAAAATATGTATCTCACGTTAGCTAGAAACTTATATTAATTTTAAAAGTATTTAGGTAAAAAAAATCGTTTAATATTATTAACAATATAAAAAAAATTATAACCATGAAAGAGATTAACAATCTAATAATAATATCTAAAAGTTATATTATTATTTAAAAATATATATCTCACATTATATCCATGCATAGTACGAAGTCTACGGACTAAATAACTAGTGAAATGGAATAAGGAAACAGAAAATCAATTGGGTATGAATTCATGATGAGTTATAAGGACAAGTCAATGATAGGGATTAAAATTAAATTGAGGTACTCTAATAGTTAAAATAAAAGATATTTGGTACTCCCTCCATCCTTAAATAATCATTCTTTTTTTTTTTTGTCTGTCTCAAAATAATTGTCCATCTTGAAACTTACCTTTTTAGAACATCACTTTTATCACTTTACCTTTACTTTTTCACCATATTTTAATTATAAGCCACATAAACATAAGCTTTAAAGGAAACTACACATTAAACCAATATTAATAATCCAGTTAAATAAGTTTTTTAAAAACGGTGTGTCAGATCAACCAGGACAATAAATTAGGAACGGAGGGAGTACTAAAGAATGTATTAAATTTAATACCTCTTTTACTAAGAGCATGTACAATGGTTTTGCCAAATTAAATCAAAAATCAAATACAATCCATTAAAAACCAATAAAATAATTCATTAGATACCTAATTGATTTAAAACCAAAAAACCTTCCCAATGGTGACACAAAATCCAACACATTTACATACTCCACCATATTTATCTCAATTAATATTGACTAGAAACTTGAAAAAATCATAGAAATTTTTTCCGATATCAAAATGAAACAAACCGTCTCTATTTATAGGTAAAAATATGTACTTTAATTCAGGAAAAAAGTAAATAAAAAAATTAATTTTTTTTGGCTAAAAATTGGTCAAGAAAGGCAATGGAAGAAAATAAAATGTTATCCACTTGCCTAGGATTTGGGGACTTTGGGGTTCAAGAGATGATTTTTTTTTATTAAAATCATTGGTTGATTTGGAGAAGATTTTTAAATTCTCCATTGGGTGAGAAGAATTGAGTTTGATTTGGGCGAAAACCCCCATTGTAAATGCTCTAACACTCTTAAACGGTGCATTGGATTAACCAGGAGAATAAATTAGGAACGGAGAGTACTAAAGAATGTATTAAATTTAATACCTCTTTTACTAACACAAATAATTTTAATACCTTCATTTTAATACATATAATTGGAGATTATCATATGATACCGATCGATGAATAACAACCTATACGTATCAAAACCTTTATTCCCTCCCTGCAGCATTAGCATACTTACTGCCGTGCTGCCCGTATCACTGCTTCAGACTTCAGAGGGCACCGGTCCCCCCCCCCCTCTGTGCTGCGCATCCGTTTGAGAACCCGATACACAAAATATTCCAAAATTCTCTAACTATTCCCCCTAAACGTCTCCAATTTCTACCGCAATTCGATCTCGATCTAGGTCTTTTCTAACTTTTATCAATTATCAATCTGACCCAACTTGAATCTTATTTTCGTATTGCTCCTGTTGGCTGTAACCCTTCGATCAACTCTCGAATTCATCTTAATTTTTGTGCTCTGTAGCTATCGAGCTCGGGTCATGTAATTGGTACATTGTGTGATTTTTCGTGTGATTTTTCTTTTTTCATCGGGCAACTAGGTTTTATTTGCTTAACTTCGAGGATTGCTTTTGTGAATTTGATTAATTGGTTGTGAGGTTAGGGTAGTCATGTTCTATGGTACGGTGGTGTGGGATCCATGGCTCATTGTTGCCCAAATTGTTTGCCTTCAGTGCTTATATTACCTTACTCTGGGAGTTTCCTTGGGAATTCTTGTTGGCACTCGGGTTTCGCGAATGAGTCTCGTGTATTTCTTTGATTACGCGACTGTTACTGCTTCCACAGTCACCGGTTGGAGCGTCATTGCTTCTTGTATGCTCAGCTCTCTTGTTGGGTGAGGATTTTGCTTTATTTTCTAATCTTCATTTCATAACTATTGTTATTATAGTGCTATATTTGCAAGATTTCTTAGGGTATCTCAATTTCGTAATGTGCTGTTTTATTGAGTTGGCAATGTTTGTTAATTGTGATCATGCTGCTCTGTAGTTATCAAGCTCTTTAAGTGTTTCTATGCAGCTAAATCAAGGTAGTAAATACACGATTTTGCTCAAACTATGGATAGTGAAACTCCATAACATCTGCTTGCAAGTTTTGAATAAGAGACTGTTTTTGGAACATGGAATCCAAGCAATGTAATTGGAGTGCAATATTAAACCAACACAGGCTGCAATTTCAACATCGATCCTGTTCTCTTTCACAACTTATATTTGATTTGCTTTTGTAGTCGTAGTTTATAAATGCTTGATTTCTATCTCAAATGAACTAGTCCATTTTTTTAACCATAAAACAAAGCGGAAACATATTATTGCAAGTTACTGCTCACTTCTTCTCCTCGTTCCGACAAACCAGAAACTTTTAGCGACTTGATTTAACATTCAGAGCTCAAGTCTAGGTCAAAAGAACACCCTAGTTGTGTACCAACTAGTAGATGAATATGCACTTTTATGCCTTCAAGTTCCAAAATGGAGGCAGGAAAAGAATAGAGAATGTCTTCTAACACTATTAGTTGAATGAAATGATTTCTCCATTTCTCCTGAACCTAAACATAGCACCATCAACCAGTAGATATATTTGCGCGAAGTGGACTGTCATGGAGAGTGGAATCAAGATGACCAATCTTCTTTATGTTATTGGAGAATTAAGAAGATTGGTCATCTTGATTCCACTCTCAATGACAGAATACTTCGCACAAACTAGTCAATTTTGTGTTCCACGGTTTTGTCTTTTCAAGTTTCATTGAGGTTTTTCCGTCATTAACTGCCTTTAACCAGCATTCAATTTGTTCCAGTGATTGGATTTTTCAGTTGGCCATTGATCTCTTTAATTCCTGTTTTCAAGTTATTGGTATTTCTAGTGGAAGGTTGTACAAATGATTTTTCCTTTAATGGTTGATAGTCCCAAGGATTATCAAAAAAAAAAAAAAAAAGGTATTGTCCTAAGGATTAAATGACATTCAAGATGAATGAATTGATGAGATTAATAAATATGGCTTATCAATATATCATTTCTTCTTGATGACTGCAACTAGTAAGTAACCCTATTACCGGGAAAAGGAAGTTGACCTAAGCACTTGGTAGCACAGATTTTAAAAAAAAATTGTTCTCACTTCCCTTTTCTTGGGTTCGTTGTTTGAGTCATCTGAACTATAGCAAGAAGGGTAGCCTTTTTTTTTTGATAGGTAAGTATGACCCCTTGTTGGTATGGGGGTTGGAACCAAGGACCTCAAGGTCTTTGCCTGAGTGCCCTTGCCATCTCTCCCACCCCTTGGGTTCGTCTTTTAACAATAATGCTTGCTCTTGCTTTACTTTCATTGCTTCACTCCATGCCCTTTGTCCTCATATCTCCAGAGTTTAAAGAGACAAAATCAGGTTTCTTTAACATAACCACCGATTCGTCATTATATATTTTCTCATATTTCTTGTGGCTCCTAGAGAATTAGCAAGTCAGATTAAGTTTTCGCAAGGAAATGCATTTGCAATTTAGAACACCATAAAGTGTTATTTTTACTAGTCTTTGGAGTTGGGAATATATTATGCTTATCTATCATGTGCTGGGATTACAGTCTTCAACTTTTTGCCTTAGTGTGACCTTTATGTTTTAAACAAAAACAACTGCCACTAACAATTGGATAAAACTGTTTATGATGTCAAACTTTTCCGGATGATTCAACAAACTTTCCGTCCACTCTCATGTGGCAGTTTAGTTTTCAACCATTATGAGCAAGGTACACAAAATGACAAAGATCTAATTGGGGTTCTTGCTGAGGACATATTTAGTCATTATTCATTTGGTATTTGCAGTTGGGCTAGTGTGGAATTTGAAAGGCCTAGTATAATAACTACAAGCAGCGGTATAGGGTCTTCTTTTTTCTTGTTTGAGGCTGTGGTAGACTGATACGTTAGGCAACTAGGAGGCCCGTTTATATTTTATTATGATGCTTTGCGATGTTTAGAATAGATTTGAGTGATTCAAATCTTGTCAGATTGACTTGGGTGTGGCTAGTCCCTGACACAGTTTTATTTCTTCTCTTCCTTCCCTTTTCTTCCCTAGGCACTCTTGCACGGGCTCTGTATATCTTCTCCTACATCAAAGAATACTCTTGGAAGCTGACAAATTACAAACCATGAGAAATATAATGGATTTCACCAGGGATGCATTCAAATGGTTTTGGTTTTACTATCCAGTAGAGCTGTAATAGGATAGGTTTGGAGGTTTTTGATGAATATGAGCTCAAATGAAGTTCCTGGGGTGGGGAATTATACATTTGTGCATTGCTGAGACCTTTTTTTGTAGAGTTAAATATCCAATTTTTTATTTTTTTTCATAGTGTCTTTGTCTCTTTGAGGGGTTGTGTCATTGGGTCAGGGTTGTTCCTTCGCAAGGGGATGGATGCCTTCGTCTTATGTCTCTATACACTGTCTTTCGTCTAAGGTGTTACAGAATTGCTTATCATTTTCCTAATATAAGTCTTCTAAGTTTTGTACTATTTGTATGTAGTTAATTCTTTGCGTTTGTAAGTAGTTTTTGGTTATCTGATGAAATTTAGCTAGCAATTGTTTTCTCTGCCCGATCTCATTCTAGATATGCAAGATATGGGAGTTTGTTTTGGCTTTTCTATGTAGCCACTAACAAATCATGTTGGGGCTGGTCTCCAGTATATATCTATCTAGAGAATTTTGGTCTGATCTCTTTTGTGTTGTGAACATGGAGAACATTGCTTAATGAAGGATCATCGGGGACTATCTGTGATATGTTTGTGCAACTAATGCAAGAGGCTCCCTGTTATGTGAGACAGGGCACCCCTTTAGGCATTTCTTCATAACTCAAGGGAAAATACTGTATATGAGTTAAAGCCCTAATAGTTCTAGTGCGCATGCCTAGTCCAGTGAATAGAACATATAAACCTATCAGAGCTCCTTCGTAGCGCTTATGATGCATTCTATGTTGGAAATTTGGAAACAAATGTCTAGAAATTTGGAAACAAATGTCTAGGTTTCATGTGGAGTAAAGAATTTGTAGTCATTAATTGATCCTACAGTTGAGCATAGCATATAAACTCACTAGCTGGCTTTTTCCCTTATGGTTGACTGCTACTTCTGGGAAAGGTTAAATAGCTGCCAACTTGTCAAAATTTACTTCTTTAGGTGTATGTCATTTTCTCCTTAAAACACAATAACTATTAGCCATTTTCTATGTTAGTTATCAAATATTATTGAGTGCATCATAGCAGGAGCGTTGTGAGCAAAGGTATTAAATAGATTGCACCTTTGAAGATTAGATATTTCCGTGAACATTTTTCTTTTTTGCCTTTTTGGACTCAACTTTCTGTTTTTGAATTGGGCTTCAAACTGTATAATTCTACCAACACAATCTTTTTAGAGTCATACACATGGTTTTGGATTTGATTTGCATGTTGATTGGTTAAAGGTCATGTGTCAGACTGATGGGTATTTAATGGTTTGGCTTTGCCTCTCTTGCTTGCTCTCTTACTCTCCCTCTCTAGTGTTCTTTCTTTTGGTTTGGTGGTGGGGAGTGGGGGTAGGTTCTTCAGGTCATGCATGTGTGTGTCACAGAGAGAGAGAGAGACACACACACACACGCACAGAAACAGACTCCTATCAATGTTTTGCATTGGACTTGGATGCCGCATGTTGATGGTTAAAAGGTCCTCTTATGTGACAGAGTGATAGGTGTTTGCTCTGCCATTTCATATTAACTGACTACAGACTTTTATTTCTCCCATGTTCTTGTGTAGAGTCTAGATTCTGGTCGTTTCATTTGCTGCCAGTAAATTTGTCCACTGCTGGGAGCAAGTAGTTTATCTATGTTTCCAGTATATTATTATATTTTGCTTTCACTTGCAAAGAACAGGGAGGAAATGGTATTATTACCTGGTTACTATATGTATTTGAAGTATTATTTCTGATAAAACAGCAATTGAACTTAGACAGTAGTTGATGAAATAAGTAAAATTTGTTGACTTGTGTTTTTTCGTAATGTTGAACAGAGCTGGTTTCTTGCTTTATTTGATTGAGAGAGCTAAGAAGTGCCTTGATTTCTCTGCTACTCTCTACATTATCCATCTATTTATATGCATCATATATGGAGGTTGGCCTTCGTCAATAACATGGTGGGTTGTCAATGGTACTGGATTGGCACTGATGGCTTTGTTAGGAGAATATTTGTGTATAAGGCGCGAATTGCGAGAAATTCCCATTACAAGACTCCGTTCAAGTAAGTTGGCTTCTTATTCTTATGACTAAGACTTGACTACTAAATACTGAGATGAGCCCGTTGGCTTCTTATTCTTATGACTAAGACTTGACTACTAAATACTGAGATGAGCCCTTTGCCTTCTCTCACCTCAAAGCATGTTGCCCTTATTATCTCACATGTTTCAGACTAAAAGCTCCCGAACTCCAATAAAAAAATGATACAAATGCCTCTCACAAAAATATTGAAGATGTAGTTAAATAATAAGTCTATAATATTCATCTGACGCCTGTTGAAAAACTTTCTGGGTCTACGTCTGGGTATTGCTCTTGCAATCTGCTCTACTTGCCGTGTTGTGGATTTTACCGGTTTCAAGTGGTGTTCATTGCTTCCAGCAAATTGTTTTTGGAATCTATCTTAAGCTAGGATTGTGAAATTAGTGCTAACATGATAGAGAATGGAATGATCAGCGTACCAAGCAGCCCTACATGATAGATCATTCCCTCCGAGCAGATATATAAGTGAACATTTTCCTCCTGCTTGTTGAATACAATTAACTTCAAAGAATACTACCAACTTGTAGCAACCATCGAGTTTGGTTGTATTCAGTCTTTACCGCCTATCCCACCCCACTCTACGAGGCCCAAGAATGCTCGAATGTGGCTTGTGCAGCTGTCTATCAGCACTCAATGCTCATTGTTGTTTTTAATCTTCTTGTCCCTATATCACAATTTTTATATTGCGACTTAGGTTTTGTTTGGCAACTCTATCTCTTTAAATTATTCATAGATCTAAAAGGCAGAGTACAAAAACCCCATATGAAGGCAAAGCATGAGAGTCAACGATGGAATCAGCAGACTAGACTAGTAAGTGGCTGATTAGGATCAGATAAAAAGATGGGAGAGGCTGTCTTGCGATCTGGGAACTATTTTGAAGTCCATGACAAGGATTATGGTTTACCTATTTCAAGTCCTTTTCAATTTTCTTTTGGTTTTAGGGAGGGGTGAGAGGTTGACCTTGTTAATAATGAAGTATGATATCCAAAAAAGATGGTGGCTAGTGCAAATAGCTCATCTAGCTTTTTTGTCTCTCTGGGGAGAGAAGTTGCTATGTTAACAAAATAGGATACTTGATAATTACTCCCTATGTTCTCTTCAAAGAGTCTTTTATACTGTTTTGGGACGCTTTCCAAGTTTATTCTCGTTAGATTACAATACACTTAAATTTAGCAAAATAATTTTCCTCCTTGAATTAGGGGAGCTTATGGAGGATTCTTTATTCCTTAAAATGTACTCCCTCCATTCATCAAATAGATTAAAAAAAGATAATTCATTCTATTATAAATATTACTCCCTCCGTTCCGTGCAAAGATTCGACAGTTCCATTTTAAGATGTTTCACTTAAAGAGTCAACTTTCAAGATTTAAGGCATAAAAGTGTCATTTTATTACTAATGAACTACTAAAAATGTTATTGTCTTAAAAAGTTCGACTTTCAAACGGGGACTCTTTGCTTAAAACGATGGAAGTATAATAGTGTGTTTTCCAAGAATGCCCATGTGTGAATAGGGCCCATCAATTAAAGTGGGACTCAAATCAATAGTAAAATGGAATAGGTAACTTCGAAATAAAGAATGATTAGGTGTTGTTTTGGGAGTATAATAGTGTGTTTTCCAAGAATGCCCATGTGAGAGTAGGGCTGATCAATTAAAGTGGGACTCAAATCAATAGTAGTAGAGTGACCCTAAACGTAACACCATTTAATACATAAAATGACCTAAATACCCTTTTTAAACATTTAATAAATACTCACTTTTGGTACACATTTGCGGATGTTTTATAAAACATCCGCTAGTTTGTAGCGGTTGTTTTGTCTGAAATTGAAAAAAAAATGCAAATCAACGGTTTTTTGTTCGTAATGGAAAAGAAAAAATAAACTGAATCAAAATAAATCTAATTCACATGCGATATCATGCGAATTAACAATGGAAATCGAATCAACAATGACACGTAATCAAAATTACCTGAAGGGGGAGGGAGGGAGGAGGTAGTATAGTTTAAATGTGAGGAGGGGGTAGTGAAGTAATTTTACCTTTTAAATGGTGTTTCGTTTAGGGATTTTGGTGTTACGTTTAGGTGTTCTGATAGTAAAATGGTATAGGTAACTTCCAAATAAAGAATGATTCGAAGGTGCTTTTTTGGTACACCTAAAAAGGAACAATGGACTCCTTTTAGGAAAGGAGGGAGTAATTTCTTTCTCCAATTCCTTGTTTGAACATTTATTAATGGGTCTTATTATCTGATTCTGATTATTGATTTAAAAATTGCCATGAGGTGTTGTGTTTTGGGCAGGTCATACTTCGTCTCTCTAAAGGAACTCTGTTTTATGGGCTGCACATCATTTGGTTGCACTAAATGTCATTAATAATTGCTAATATCTTTACGGGTGTTATCTTGCAGATGTTTGACAACCCCAGAAACTGTTATCTTGCAGATGTTTGACTCCCCCAGAAACTAAACCCGCAAAGCATATTATAAAAACATAATTAATTTTTCTGATTGGATATATTGTAGAAGCCTTCTGCATGGGAATCTATTCACCATGAAAGTGAAACTGGAAGACAGGACAATAGTTGAGGAGAGGCTTAAAAATGGCAATCAAAAAGTATAACTAGGTGAGCATATTGTTGTCGGAAATAACCCTATGTATAATTTGGTATAGATTTGGGAGTAGATGTGGATCTTTATTGTTTTCCACGAAACTTTGGTGTACGTGTGGCTCTTGGTTTCGACTTTTTTACTTATACAAGATGACCAAATTAGATTTGCTCTTGAAAAATGATTGTTTTTGTTTGGTCTGATTACGCATCCGTGAACACCAACTGCTCTGCAGCATGATGAATTTAAAAGGTGTCTACTTGATCTTGGCGATCTTTTGTTACTTGCTCCATATGTCTTAAAGCTCACGCCAAGGACTTTGTCCACTCTGGAGACATTGAGTTTTGGCAATTATCCATCACATTTGATTGTACTTGGTTGAGCTTCAAAGAAGCACTAATAATGTATAGAGGTGGATAATAGACTAACCTATGATTATCTATAACACTTACTTTGCCACCCTATAGAACTAACCTATGATTATCCATAAAACTTATTTTATCCCATGGATAATAAACTAACCAATAATTATTCATAATACTTATTTTGCCACCCCATGAATAATAAACTAACACATGATTATTCATAATACCAATTTTGCCACCCTTAATGACGTATATGCTCTTATTTCTTTCCATTTCACATTCTTATATCCCACACTTTTAAAACTAAATGGAACTTTACTGGCTAGGGATATGGAAAGTTTTTATAATTCAAATTATGTGACAATTAGTGTGTGAGATTTTTTTTCCTTCTTCTTTTGGGCTTATGCCAAAAAGGGAGGACTTGAAGAGGCCGAAGAAACTTGCATGAAAGAGAAGGCACACCATGAAAGGCATCCAGATACCGAATACGCTTCCAGGAAATGACATATACAGCTCTCTCTCCCCAAAATCAACTAAAACTGGGATCCATAACCTGATTCAAATGCACACCCTCGTAAAGCTCAAAGAGGAAAATGAGTAAATTGGTAGGAGTTGTGATGATCCTTCATCAGGACCCAAAACAAAGTCAAGAAAAGGACCGAAAACGAAGTCATTAAAGGAAGAGAAAGAACATTAGTATTATATATCAAGTATAGCCTCTTAACTTGGTTTTTTCTTTTTTTCTTTTTTTAATCTTTTATAGTCTTTGTCCAAAAAAGTTTGTTAACTTCCCAAAAGGCACTTACTGGTCGCCATCCTCTCTCCCTCATATCTCTCCTTTCTCACCTCTCTAGCTCTCTCTTCCATCGATACCATCCACCCTTTGTCGTCCCTCCTTTTTTCGAGGTACATCTCTCTCAAAACCTATGACCTGTGAGAAAGTGTCTTCAAACAAACAAAGATTTGAGAACACAACTGCCCGAACAAGTTCTAACTCGATCAAACGGTAAGTAAATAGTAATGAAGATGTCAAGTCTAGACCTGCCTTCAAAATTAATGAAGACATGTTTACAACAGTATTGAAAAAGAACAAATTAAACACACTATATTTATTTTTCATATGTAGTAGAGAAAATAGTACAATTCCGGTCAGGAATAAGTTATTGTCATCCAAAAGGTATGGAGGTGGGTTGCTAGAGAAAACATTAAAATTTCATATCAAGACTTCTTCTCTTGTGATGTTTACAGAGCACTAATCCATTGCTACATTCATAACTAGGTTAGGGGTTTACAGAGTAACAAGCCACTTCTACATTCATAACTACTATCTCACATTTTGATTTGGGGCTTGACCAGAAAGGGGTCGTTGCTCTCTACTTAAACTAGGGTTGACAGGGGAGGAGTCGGTCACTACAAAATTTCTTCCTTCTTGCTGTAGTCTCATTTTACTGATGCAAAAATTCAAGGCTGATGGTGGTTTCAACTTCAAATGAAGTCAAGCCTCAGACTTCCACAAAGACGAAATGTCAGCGACAGCTTCTCCGACGGACAAATAGAGACCATTCAACCCAAATGACTCCAGAATATTTGTCTGGTTTAGCTTTTCCATTACACTTCCCACAGGATTTGCCAGTACAAGCTACACGGAAAGAGCAAACTTTACTTACCCTCACAACACAACCATAATTCACAAACATTCAATTAAAAATAAAAAATAAAAAGTTAAATTAAGATTTAAGAAAAAGCAAAAGAGAAAACCCTGCTTGGCTTACCTGAAGTGACCGTTTCTCTAGCATCTTCCTAAGTTCCTTTAACATCTCAAGACCACTTGTGTCAATGGCTGTCACGGCTGAAAAATATAAATAGTTTTAAGTGTCCAAAGCCATTGCTAAGAATCATTTCAAACATTTTAAGTACTGTTTTAGGTTAATCTTACCAGTCATGTCCATGATTACACATTTGATCACACTCCCACAGTTGGCTGCTATCCGTTCTTCCTCTTCCCTTATCCATCTTAGTATCCTGTGATTCAGAAAATGATTTCATTGTATTGGGTTTTTCTCGATGACACGTGTCCAGTTGTGACAACAGATATAAGTATGCAAAGCTACTGAACCGACCTTTCTTGCAGATAAGTAGCATTGGCAAAGTAGATTGGGGCCTCAACAGAAAGTATAACAAAAGAAGGAACCCTTCTAGCATCTCTGTATCGGCTGACATTTTGATATATTTGAGTGCCCGGGATATAACCGAGAATCCCAGTGTTTGGCCTAGTGACATGCAACAAAATCTTGAAAACAGAAACTCCCACCTGAATTATGTACGTATATAAGTCAGATATATATATTTGAAAGATTTACAATCATTTCCGTAAAAAAGATAAAGAAAAAGAATAAAGCTTACTGCGATGGCAAGGCCAAGGGGAACCGAGATGAAGAGAACACCGACAAAAGAACATAAGCAGGCAACAAAATCAAGTTTGTCAACTTTCCAAAGTCGTAATGCACCTTCATAATCAATTAAGCCAATTACAGCAGTGATGATAATTGCTGCCAATATCAGATTAGGGGTGTAATGGAACAGTGGCATTAGAAACAAAAGAGTCACAAGCACAGTCGATGCCATTATAATATTTGAAACCACTGTCCGTGCCCCGGCATTCGCATTTACTGCAGATCGAGAAAATGACCCTACAATAAAGGAAACATGTTAGTATGTGTTGAGGACTATCACATCCAAAGTTAGGTTCTATCGGAAGGAGGATCATTAAAATTTGTCACCTGTGGTGACGTAGCATGAAGAGCAAGAACCAGCCATGTTCATAAGACCAATAGCTATCATTTCTTTGTTGCCATCAACTTGGTAGTTATTCAAAGTAGCGAATGTCCTCCCCACAGCAATTCCTTCCTATAACGCATGCACAGACATACAGTCAGACCATTTATCTTGAAAAGGATTACAAGGGGAGGATTAAGCTAGGACTCTAGCAACTTACTGTGAGAGATAGGATCCCGGTTACAATGCCAGTTTTGATAGCCACTGCTAGATACTGGCCATGGAAAAATAGCATGTTTGATGATGGCGGATTCAGACCCTTTGGCAAATGGCCAATCTGTAAAAAGAGAGTTTATTCAAGGGTTTGCCATTGGACAAAACTGGGATAATGCACGTTACTTGAGATTATTTTCTTACTGTTGCAATTCCATGTAGTTTTGATTTGAGTAGAGTCACTAAAAGGGTTGAAAGAATAACTGAGGCTAATGGCGCTGCTGCTGAAACCCAGAAGAATTTTGGTTTTCTCATGCCCTGCAATTATCAACCACTATGGATGAGCAAACTGTGAGCTGTGCCAATATTAAGCTACAAAGATTGAAGTTTTAGAGAGGGCTCACAATTTGCCTTGTTGTCAATAGAAAGAGCAAAAATCCAAAGCCAATGACAACGGTTTGCCAAGACCACTGCACACATCACAGATAGTAGAATCAACATCTCTACTTGCACACCAAGCACACACCACAACACATAAATATCTTGAGAAGTAACTCTGCGAGTTTACTTTCTGAAACAGTAAGTTAATACTAAGATTGTTGTACTGTGTTTTTTTAAAAAGAATGAGAGCACAACCAATATTCACAACTTTCCTATTCTCCCAGAAAATTTGAAAAAATAACGAAATTGTAAGGATGATCGGTTGATTAAATGGACTTTTTGTTTTGCATTTCGGTACAGCTAGTCATATTTTACCTCGTCTCTGTGCTGAATAGCAGAGGATAAAACAGGGATTATTTGCATCTTGCTAGTGAAGTGAACTATCCCAAGCAGCCCTTTCAGTTGTTGCAATGACACAATGATTGCTGCACCGGCCATGAACCCAACCAAAGTTGCCTTGGAGAGAAAATCAATAATAAATCCGAGCCTGTAATCACCCAATCCATATGGAATTAAATCTCCTTGATAATATATAATTTCAACATGTGATTTATCTCTTAAACATTTCTATAGATTCTTATCGAGTGTTCCAACTGCACTTGTTAACAAAACATGTACAGCAATTCTTAATGACATAATTTCCGTCCTTAGCTGCATATCATTTATATTCTCTTTTCCGTTAATGGCAGTTTCACAAT
The DNA here is from genome assembly GCA_013146195.2 of Codonopsis lanceolata. NCBI lineage: Eukaryota > Viridiplantae > Streptophyta > Magnoliopsida > Asterales > Campanulaceae > Codonopsis > Codonopsis lanceolata. Next base: position 66,152 of record JABEVN020000085.1, read on the forward strand.
GTTGAAATTTCCAACTAAAATGACACTCGTTTACGGAAGGTAGAACCATTTAATGTCATACTACGAAAGAAAAGAAGCAGTAAATGAGATTAATGAATACCTAAGAAGACCAAGAGATGCTTGAAAGATTCCAGCAAAGAAAGTAGCAGTGAAAGCCAACTGAAGGTAAAGGTTGGAGTCTTGGGTATATGAAACTGCCTCATTCAGCATTGTTCCCATCACCAGAGATGCTATTGACACTGGCCCCACTGCTAGATGTCTTGAACTTCCAAGCACAGAATATATCAGTGGTGGCACAAAGCTTGAGTCTGCAAAATTGGTCAAAAAGAATTTTATTTTATTCACAATTAATGTTATAATAATTATTAACTAAAGAATAAATCAATTTTTTGTAAGTAATAAACTGAACAGATTAAACTTAATAAAGGACTAGTGTAGAGGAGAAACTTACAGAGCCCAACTATAGGTGGCAAGTTTGCAAGCTTGGCATAACTAATTCCCTGCATAATGAAATCGAAGTGAGATTCTTGAAATTTTACACATTTGAGGTTAATTTTATTTCTTATTTTTAATCCCATTTTCATATGTTCGACTATATACATGGTATGCTTATTATTTATTTAAAAGACTACAAATATGAAAAACCATGCTTTTATCAAGTTAAATAATTTGGACGTAAGATTATTTATGTATATTTTTTTCACACTCCATTAAGAAAAGAAAACCGACTATTGTAAATGTTAGAATAGTGTGTATTTTTTAAGGATATTTATGTGAGAGTGGGGCCCGTTAATTAAAGTGGTAATAAAATCAATGTAAATAGAAAGTGAACATTTTTCTAGGAACACGGAGGGAGTGCAAAATAAGGAGTCCGAATTTGTTCACCAACGCTAAGTGTTGGTGAACGTTACCAACACTCTAATTGGTTCATAGCTAATCCTTATTTTTGGAAATATTTTTAATATTTGGATTTTACTTTTATTAAAAATCCTAACGATTTTCAATTACCTAAAATACTCTCTTTCCAAATAAAGATTAAATAAGAGTCAATTACCTTGATTTGATCAATTAATCATAAAACTTTCGTTTATCATTATATTGGAAAAAGAAAACTACATTTAAAAAGTACCTGAAGTGTTTCTCCCACCAGATTTAACCACAAAAACGTTCATTTTATGCAACAAGTTCATTGAATTAGATGTAATAATATCAAGTTTGATCAATAATTTTTAAATATCATCCCAACTTCGCCCACACCTCATGTGTCAACATGTTATCAACTGAAATTGAAATTTGGGAAGCACAATTTTGTTGAAATTTGTAATTCTTGGGTAGTCAGATTTGACCAAATACAAAAGTCTAGTTATTCACCTAAATTGTTTCAAACAGATTTTATTCACCCAAAGGGTTTTACAAATATTTGTTAAAAAAAATATGTTTGAAAATCCATTCGAAGATGAATGTATTATTTTATTCACCCTTATGGTTTCAAACATATTTGATAAAACAAATATTCATTAAACAAAAGGAAAAAAAAACTATTAATACTTTTGCATGATCATGTCTAGTTATTTCCTCAAAAAAGATGTCTCCAACAAATCAATCTCATTAAAGTTCGGAACTAATCATAATCCTAAGTAATTGATTCTACAATAAAACTATAATTAATTGATCAAATCAAGGTAATCGACTCTTATTTAATCTTTATTTGGAAAGAGAGTATTTTAGGTAATTGAAAATTGTTAGGATTTTTAATAAAAAGAAAAATCCAAATATTAAAAACATTACCAAAAATAACGATTAACTATGGACCAATGAGAGTGTTGGTAATGTTCACCAACACTTGGCCTGGTGAACAAATTCGGACTCCAAAATAAGTTTTTTTTTACTCCAAAATAAGTACTACCTCCATTTCATCATAAAATCTCTCTCTCTCTCATAATGTTGCACTAAAAAGAATATTTCTTCAAGAAATGAATTAATTCCTTCATGTAATGTTGCTTTACCCTTCTTGAGGAAAAGAAATATTTATGTCAAATTTTCATTTGCAAAACATTTGATTTGACTAAAAAAGTCAAACCACAACAATAATTTAGAAATTGATGGCAAATAAAGGCATGTCATAATAAGGCAAAGCTTAAATATTAAAGAGACAAATTCAGGCCGACACACCTGAGTGGATTTTCTACTGCTTTAGTCCGCGATAATATAATCAAACCGTTAAAATGCACTTTCATGCATCACGATGCATCATTTGACAAGGCTATCCATCGTTTGATATCAGACGACATGCATTGCGATACACAAAAGTACACATTAATGATTTGATAATACTATCGCAGACTCAATTAAATGCACACGCATAGCACACATGTACATTTCAGAGTAACAAATAAAGGCCCGCATCGAGTTTCTTATTGGAAACTCGTTACTTCTCGTGTAAGTGCAAAGAAAAAGAAAGTGAAGCAATAATGATGAAAATGACTTACTCTCATTCCAGAAAAAAAAAAAAAGTTTTGTTGTTGATTTTATTTTTTTTAGTTTTTTTCATTTTAATTAAAATCTGACCAAATATTAATAAAAACTTAACTTAATTTAAGAAAATTTCAATTGTTATTATTGATAATTTTCAAAATATTGTATCAATGATTATTATTTCATTACTAAGATAGAAATAATAAATATTATATACTCTCTTTGTTCCAAATTAATGTTTTTAGACTTTTTTGGCAGTGTATATGTATTTGGTCAGCGTTACACCGTTACCAGATTGGAATTCAATGAGACAGGGATAGAAGATTAAGTTTGGTCATCTCTAATTCTGGGTCTGGGTCTGGGTGGGTCAGTTAATGGGTAGGTTGTTAAGATTAAAGAACCTGAGACAAGGTTAGCATGTGATTTCAAGGGTGAAGTAAATAAATATACATACATACAAATTAAATAATATACATGCATGGAACATTTGATTTTTTGATGATTAATGTACCTGAGGAATGGCAAGGCTGGCGATGGTGAGTCCCGAGATGACGTCAGACTTTAAAAGCTCGAAACTGTAATTAGGCCCCCACACGAAGATTGGGAAGAAAAATTGCAGACCGAAAATGAATTTCCTAAACCCTGTTTGGTTCTTGAATCCATGAAGCGGGTCGTCCGGGAAGAATATCTCAGACAACCTGTGCTTGAGTTTCTCAAACGTCGTTTTTGTGGTGGCAAGCATACACTGTGCAACTCCAACGGCGACATTGTTTCCGACGAAACCGCCATGACCGACGTACTACCACCACTGGTTTCATGATTTCTGGCATGCCCTCCAAAATGCTCTACTCTGTTATTCGAATTCAATCCCATCCCTCTCGCACAGTATTTCTCTCTCAAGTTTGGGGGAACAAGGAGGAACGGTTGTGGGGAATTTGTGAGAGGACAGGGGTCGGGGTTTTATAGTGATAGTTAGACTCGGAAAGACAAAGAGGAGAAGGAAGTGCAGTGGTTCGTAACCTCAATAATGGGGCCCTTAAGTCCTTTCTCTAATTCTCTTCCTGGATAAAAGTAAAAGTAAAAAACATATATCCTATTCCTAATAAAGGGAGAAAAAGGATTATACGTGTTTGCAAGATTTTCTAAATCCAAAAAGGAGATTTTGATGATCAACATCTTTTTTTTTAAAAAATTACTAGTATTACCTTTTATGGTTTCCTTCTTAGAAACTGTTTTTGTGCAATTAACTAGTCCGTTTACGAAACGTACAATTTAATGAGAAACTAGAGGTGGTATTGGAAACTTCTAACTACTTCTGTTTCTGTTAGTGTTAGCCAATTGGATCTATCTTCAATCCTATAATTTCTTTTCCCAACTTATTACTTATTACTCCACTTCGTAATAATGACGTGGCATCATCCACTAAAATTATTAATTTCATTTAACACCGCATATCGTTTGATTGGGTGATAGCATGAACGTTACAAACCTTGGACCTTTAAATCTTTTATTTTATATTTTTAAGATGATATTTAATATTGAGTAGGTCTCATCTTACGCATATTAATTCGTAAAACGAAACTATATTCTCTCACAACTCAATCCACTACTACACAATAGATCGGTAACCTAATCGTACTCAGCTAATTAGCTTAGATGAGTTAATTGTACACTAGTAAATTTTGTCTCGAATTTGGTCCGTTATTTGTGCCTTTAGGTACTTGAAAAACAGAATCTTGCTACTAAGTGTTCTTATAGCACTTGTTAATTATTTTTATTAAGAAATTATCAGTTTTCAAAACTAAAACCAAACATAAGGGGTTGAAGAGTGATTCCAAAGCACATAATATTCTATTCTTATGGCAAACACTGGCATATGTACCAATGTTAATCCGTACCCTCACCCTCATAACAAATGCAAAAGCATTCCTTCAAGGTATGTGCAATTCTTTAAATGGACTCCAAGATCCTCCATGACTGCGCCCCCCCCACCCCATTGCTATGCTATCATTTGGCTCAGCAAGTTCTATCTATTCATAGCCATTTACACTTCTCCTTATCGGGAAGCTAACTCAGAAAAATTAGTATTTCTTTATAAAAAAATTCTATTCTCACATTCTCTTTATTACTGAAAAATTAGTAATCATTCTCACAAATAGGTTTTATTATGGTAATCACTCCAAGGCATCAAAACTTGTGAAAAGAATATTATATAGTAGTAAAATAATACTCCCTATGTTTTCAAATTATTGTTTACTTTTCTTTTTTCGTCCGTTCTTAAATAATTGTTCTCTTTTAGAAAAATATTTTTACCATTTTATCCTTATTTTTTATATACTTTAATTATGGCTACATACTTAAAGAGTATTAAAAAACCACACATTTCATCAATATTTATAATCTAATCAATTCGTTTTTGTAAACGATATACCAGATCAACTCAGATAATATTTTGAAAACAAAGAAAATAATTACTGTGTACGTAAAGGCGCATATAATCACCGAGTTTATCCAATGAGTCATATTTTCCATATTTAGATTTCAATATGAGACTAAACTGCATCAAAATTGACATATCTTAATTATGCATCTTTAGTATTATATACTCCCTCTGTTTCGGGCAAATAGTCCCTGTTTGAAAAGTCAATTTTTTTTATGGAAATTATATTTTTAGTAATCTATTAAAAATAAAATGACACTTTTATACCTTAATTTTTGAAAGTGACTATAAGTAAAACATCTCATAATTGAAGGGACTCTTTACCAGGAATGGAGGGAGTAATTTTTAATGAATGAGATTATTTTATTTCTTAACATAATTGAAATTTGGAATCACGTACATTTCATTGATTTTATTTATCAATGGTAAATATGTTTATGAATCGTCATGGTCCCGAAAGTCCTTCAAATTAGTACTTAGCACAAGGGGTTAGAGTTAAATGACACATGTTAGTCAAACAAAATATCCAACATGCCACTTCTTTTCACTCGGTTCTTGTAATCCAATAATCACGATTCTTTTTCATATTTTTGAGCTATGTTGTGGAATGAAATCTATCGAAATTATATAAAATAGAATGGCCAGTGTTTTGTACCAAGCAAGCACACGAGAATCATATTTTAAATATAAAATAGTAAAAAGTTCTATCCTTTTTTAAGAGGTCTTTGGTACAGCATTTCAAGCAATTATAATTACATTTGTAATTTAGAATCACTTCTTGGTATTTGGCTGTCAAAAGTAATTTCAAATTAGGCATTTAAGTGGTCAAAATACATAAAATTATATTTAGACAGAATCACTTCTAAAATTGTACTCCCTCCGTTCCAGGCAAAGAGTTCACTATACTATTTTGGGATGTTTCATATAAAGAGTTCACTTTTAAAAATTATGCTTACAACTTTCATAATTTTTCATCTTTACCATGTACTTGTGTTATAAGCATATTGAATCATTGATTGTTATTATGTATTTTTGTAATCGTGACCAACTTCAATCACATTAATATATCTCTTAATTATTAGACTTTTTAAATAGAGATTCTTTGAGTGAAACGGATGGAGTATGTGTTACTAAACGACTTATAAGTCGTGAATTCTTTATTTTTTGTGAAAAACTAAAAATGACACTTATTTTGGGAGTATAATTTTGGGTTATTCTATTCATCTTTTACTTACATTTGAGATTGATAAAATTAAGAATAAATGGAGTATAATTTTCTTTCATAATTAATTAATTAGGAGGCTAAGATAGCCAAACACATCTAAAATTGAAAAACTGATTTAATGAATCACTTTAGTTGAAATCAATTTTGAAAATCACTTCCTATAAAATTAGAAGCAATCTGAAACCGACCTTAATACATTACTTTTCTATTGAATGAACAATTAATTAAGTTGATACTTTAGAAATTTGCTTTTATGACTACTTATTACTCGAAAAAGTATATAAGTTTCAAACATATGAACCCTTAACATGCAAGGATAGAGTATACATATGATTAAAAAAAGAGTAAATCCATCGGCCGTGGAGTAGAATTTTGTTTACACTGGATCATGGCTCGTGCTAAATACAATCGGTGGTGAATAAAAAATTAATTCTTAAAATAATATATGTGAATGTTATAAACGTTTATTTTGTACTAGATAATCATTTCTCCCTTGCAAGCCTGTCTTAAAATAGAATACCCCTAGCCATATCCATATTGGGTCATGAAGTATACACACGTCAATCAATTTGAACCTTTTAAGTTGGTTTTTATAATCTTAACGAGCTAAACCTTAAAGTTGATGGTCGGCGAATGTGTATTCATTTCTAGGACCTTGCATGGAAATAGACTGTTCTGAGATTAAAAAGTTTGCAAACGAAAGCAATGAGTCGCGGCTCTTCAACTTAAAGCAGCTGAAATTTATTTGAGCAAAACGTTAAGGAAGAGTTCAAAGTTCAGGGGGTCCAGCGGTAGTTTCTAAAAATTGGGTCAGCGAGTTGTTTTCATAGTTTTCGTTAGTTTCATTATGCATTAGTAGAAATCATTTAACGGTCGACAGAACTTTAACGGAACATAACTTTCGTGTCCGGGTGAATTACAAGGCCTACCGCATATCAAATCGAAGTTCTTGACGAAATCTACAAGACTCGCAAGATTTACTCTATGAACAGTTCGTTTTTAGCCCAAAAAACGTTGTTTAAGCACTGTAACGGGCCTTGGAAGTTTTCAGGCTTTTTCGTTAAATTTTTTTAATTCTTTTTCTTTTAGGGTTTGGTTTGTTATGGCAAATAAATACCCTCTTAAATATTTATTTCGGCAACTTTTGATAAAAATTGAGTTTTCTTATTTTCTTGCTTTGTGCTTGAAACCCTGAAACCGTCATATGTTTTTGTTAAGAAATTTTTCGTGGAAAGAGTTCATGTTGATTGTACCGTTGTGTCAACTAGAGGTATCAAAATGGATATTATGGATAATAATGAATTAGTTTATTATCCATGGATTATCCATAATACTCATTTTATCGATTGTACCGTGCAACTAGCAAATAGGATATTGGATTATAAAATGACATTAGTTGTATTATCGGATTATCCATTCCCCTCTGCAAAATCTAATGGGCAAAATATATTTGACATTGTTTTTAATTATTTTAGAGAGGTAATAATGTAAGATGTCCTATAATTCCCCTATCTGCATTCCCCTTAATCTAATGGTTTAATATTGCCAAATATATTTGACATTTAGATACACCCTTTAATTATTTTAGATAATAATAAATTAATGTATAAAAAAAATGAAAGGGGTTTTGATACTCCCTTTCAAAGGAGCGGCTATAGTGGCAGGTGAATTGTAAAGCGACACATTAAGAGTCGTTCAATTCTTCAACAATGTATGCATGCGAGCTTGTATTCCCTTGAAACTATACAATTTCCATAGTTGATTAGGATGCGTAAGATAATTTCATTGGAGACCTACTCTAAGCATGTAATTGTTCTTAAATATTTATAATTATGATTAATTTTAATAACATTAATATATTTTTCAATTAATTATTATATTTTTCGAATGTGCATGCCGTAGATAACATGTGGGAGTAAATGTTTCAACTTAGAAAAAGAGAAATTAAATATTTACAATAGTAATAATCTTGAAATTGAGATCTGAATATGTAACAGTAATAGATTATAATTATTTGAAAAAGGTTACATCTCAATCGAACAAAACCATACCCTTATAGATTTTATTTCTCGTGTTCATCTTCAGCAAGGTGCAATCGAGAATCGACAATCTCTTTATCCGTTATCTCTCCTTCAAAGCCGATGAAATACTATAAAATCAAGTCTCCCACTTCTGCGATCGTCGCTATTTACATTTCACAACTCACCTTATACTTATAGTTAGGCTTAGATTCCATTTGAATGTACGAGTGACCTGCTCATGTAAAACAATCTTATTGTTATGAAATCTTTGTTATGGGATTAAAGTATAATCTTGAGTTAAAATTTTACTTCTTTTTGTTATTAATTTTTACCCTAGTGACAAAAAAAATCCTACATTTACCATTTGTCTGGTTTGAATAATGCTTGTGAATTGTTTGTGATCGAATATCAATAGGCTCAGTGATTTACCATCGTTGAACTCTTGTATGAAGCAATCAATTTAGAGAATGTGTGTTTAGCTGATTATGTACAAATTCCCTTGTGGCAGCGACTAGCTCAATACCACACGTGAGGATTAATTTCAAACCCTATGCATAAATATATATATATATATATATATATATATATGCGTGTGTGTACGTATCACACATATTTTCAGTTGCTCTACCCAATCACACATGCCTAATGTCACATACCCAATGTAGTTAAACTACGGAATTAAGCATTATGCGGTACTTCTGAGTGCTGTGGTAAACTGGTAAAGTTGCTTTTATTGGGAAACAAATAAGAATTTTCAAGATTCAAAATTCATATTTATGGCATCTTTAGGTTTTTTATAGTGTGGGCAAACATACGGAAAATAATATATAAATAAATACAAAAATATATTCTAATATGAATGCTCATATTGAATATAAGATATTATTGAACTTTAAGTAATTTTACTTTAATAACATTTAATTTATCATTAGTAGTGTCAAATCAATAAGATCCATTTGTTTTCAATCTCACAAATACAAATAAAAAATTGATAATTGATATAAAAAACGTTTTAAAAATGAAAATTGATAATGTTTGAGTCGTCCCTAAATAATATAGTTGACACTAATTTTAAGACGTATTGAATATTCATTAAAATTATAATTTATAAATGATGTACACAAACTCTATTTATATTTCTAAAAAATTATTTGTTGAATGAAATATTGTGCGTGTATGTAAATATGTGTAATTGTGGAAGGAGGTGGAGGGGTGCTCGAACATTTAGAAAATGACATCTTGAAAATGAATATGTAAGTCATTTTTCGGAAAAGAATGTTTAATTTTCCGTTGACTCAGAAAAACTTTTACGTTGACTACATTTTCCTAAGGTTACCAAACACCGAAAAATGAAGAAAACGTTTTCCGGAAGTTATTTTCCGTGAAATAAACGAAACATCAGTCTCAGCTGGCCAACACTTATGAAGGTCTAAAGCAAAGTCTAAAGTGAGACCTCTTAAATCAATTCTTTTTTAATTATTACATTTTTATTTAAAGTGTATCTTTCATAATTTTTAGGATGCAAAATCATTTTTAAATTATGGTAATCGGTTTCATTAAATAATTATTTTTCAATCGAATAAAGCTAGTCCACTTAATCTTTTTTGAAACATTGTAGATCTTAGATAAGATTTTTTAATTTTAATTTTAAAAAATTGCTTTCAGTCAAAGCAAAAATTACGACAATTGTCATTACGCTTTAATAAATGTTCAAGGTTAAGATAATTGTCTTTTAAATTTTTATTATCCAATAAACTTAATTTCTCATCAAATAACCTAACAGGGCAAACTAGGAGTCGCTTAATATATTTATTAAAAAATAGTAAAAAAAATTTGGAGGCTTATTTTGAGTAAGTCTCCTGTAACACGGGTTTACAAGATCTTAATTCATAAGACGGAGTCTCACCTCTTACAACTCAACTCACTAATACACGATGGATCGAGTAAAGAAGATTTATCTTACAAAAAATATTTATGAAACTGTATTAACTAAGTTTTTGTCAAATTAGTATCCAAATTAATCAGCAATCACCAATTCGCTGAAGGTACACATACAATATTTACAAAGTACTATTTTAAGATAGTTAAATTTAGTTGGAACAATTCTTACCTATATATATTTAAGATATGAATATTTGTTTTCTTTCATTCCTATTTCCTAGAACCAAATAAATTAGATTCAGTGTTTACGCTATTACTCACTTCCCTTGCTGTTGATCACAGGGTCGAATCTCGTTGGAAGATCTTTGGGGGTTTAGTTAGATTTAAGGGTATTAAAATAAACCAAATAAATCATTGAAGGAACACGTGTAAATGCTCCGTTATACTGTATATTGCACACATCACTCCCAATTCAGTGAAGTTGGATGGGAGCCGTTTAGGACTTGATAGTTGATATTTCTACTATTGGCAATTTTGACTTCAATTTTGGCCATCCAGTTGATTTTAGCTTTACACCAACTTCAAACTTTCCAAAACCCATTTAATTAGTTAAATATTATGAAATCGCTGGTGTTTTCCCAATTTCCTTCTCATTTCATTTGTGAGTTGTCACTCCCACCTTTCCTGCCACTCAATATAGCCTCCTGGTTTTCCCATTTTACCTTATCAGAAATATACTCTCTACCAATGGAATTAACAAGGTTGCTAGCAGACTGTTTACAATTGGCAATGGGCAAACCATGTTAAAATTTATTTTATTAAAAAAAAAGATTAATGTTAAAGTACAAAAAACCCCTTCAACAATGGACTATGTCCAAATATTTCCCCTCAACTACCAAATAAAGCAATGCGTCCGCTTAACTATAACATTTTCTTTAATTGCATCTTCAATTCACGTCTACCATTTAAGTAAAAATGAAAATGTTTTTTATGCCTTCATTTTTTAAAGTAAATTTTTAAGCGAAACATTTCAACGGAAAATGGGGAAAATGACTTAGTATTCATTTTTTTTCTAAGTCATATGTTTTTTTCACAATTGCACATATGCAAGCAATATGAAACATCACTCCACAAATAATTCTTTTGTTACTACATTATCATATAAATAAAGTTTGTGCATACGATTATCAATTATAATAGATCTAAAGAGATACATATTCTAAAATTATTTAGGGACATCTAACCATTTTCAATTTTCTATTTTAAAAGAGTTTACTTTCATATCAATTAAGGCATAACAAATTCATTTTATTACTAATGAATTATTAAAAGATAGACATTGATTTGACACCACTAATGATAAATTAAAGGTTACTAAGGAAAAATTAATTAAAGTTCAACACTATTTTATATTTAATATGTGCATTAATATTGGAATATATATATTAGGTTTTGTATTTAGTTGATATATTGAGGGATTTTAACATTTTAGGAACATATAAACATTGTCTATTTTCTATTTTAAAAGCGTTTTCATATCAATTACACAAAAAATTAGGTGTTTGAAGAGTGGTTTAATCCACCATGTGAGATGCTCTTACATCCATTCAAAAGCTTTCCATGGATCTTAATTACTATTGGCAACTTTGACTTCAATTGATTGGTCCTTACCCAGTTGATTTTAGCTTTACATCCATTCAAAAGCTTTCCAAATTTAATTAGTTAAATATTATGAAATCGCTGGTGTTTTCCCAATTTCCTTCTCATTTCATTTGTGAGTTGTCACTCCCACCTTTCCTGCCACTCAATATAGCCTCCTGGTTTTCCCATTTTACCTTATCAGAAATATACGCTACCAATGGAATTAACTTGGCAGAAATGTTTTGTTTTTGGCAATGGGCAAACCACAATTTTCAAAAAAAAAAAAAAGGATTAATGTTAAAACAAAAATGAAATCTTATGTTTTTCCAAGTCATTTTCCTAAAATTATTTTTTCTTTAATTGCATCTTCAATTCACGTACTACCATTTAAGATAATACACGTTATCATCTTTAAGTATTACTAGTTTTTACCATAATATTCTTTTAATGTTTCAATTGATTATCTCGTAAATAGTGACTACAAGAGGAGATCATGAGAGACTTATAATAACAAGGAAAAGAAAGTACGGAGAGATTGTGGAATTAAATATCAAGGAATATGGACCAAAGAAGTTTCTGTTAAAAAGAAGAAGAAAAAGGTAATTATTAAATCTGGGTTTGATATTTAAATTGGATTGTCTTCTTAGTATAAGTAGACTGAGAATGTTCCAAACTGTACCATGGCATGTACTAAGATAGGGAGCAGACAAAGTTTGAGCTTAAAAGCATCAGCTTGTTCTTCTTCTTCTGGCCTATAATAATCCCGTCATTCAACTTTTTTTTCTACTCAAAATTATTCTCATTTTGATGTAGAAAGTGGAGAACCACCGACTGCGGTAAACAAAAGCTTAATAATTTCTATGGTAATTAAAGGAACGGATGATTGGAGTTGTTCTAAAATATCATGAGGCGCCGTGCACTGTACAGATATACTAATATTCCATTATTAATAATAATTGCAAACACAACCCTTATAATAATTCCCTGTACGCGGCGAGTTTTCTATGCGAATTAAAGCAATGTATATACTCCACTATAATATACTCTTTCCGTGAGTAAAGTCTTTATTTGAAAGTTAATTTTTTTAAAAAAATAATATTTTTAATAATTTATTAATAATAAAATAATACATTAATGTTGTAAATTTTTTAAGTAAATTTTTAAATTAAATATTTAAAAATAAAATGATGAACTATTTACCCAAAACAGAAAGTAGCACATATAGTCGGTGCCCACCTTCGATGGTCAAAATTTAAAAACACCAACATTCTCTGCTTCCACTTCTTTTCTGAACTATCACCATATAAGAATATTCCCCTTCTTTCTCCAAAATATAAATAAATTAAAAGAAAAAAAAAGGTGGGGAGGGAGGGAAATTTTCGACAGTGTATACCTAGGTTGACAGCTACCTACATGTACAGTGAATTGCTGCGGGAATATATAGGCTCTCTTCTTCTTCTTCTTTTTTCTTTATCTTTTCTTTTTTTTTGGGAATTCTGAATATATAGTCATCGCGTTTTATGATTTTGATGGTCGATGGTTGATGGTTATCTATATACCAAATACGCCAACCTAGCTTCGAACACACCCCCCCCAATTTAAAAAAAGAAAAGCAAAAGACCCTGATATCTTCTTCTAATGTCATAGGCTTATAGCATCAAATTTAAAATAGTGGGTTGGGTTGAGAATTGACAACCCATAAAAATATGGGTCATATGGGTTGGATATGGGTCACGGGTTGAAGTCGTTTAGAGTTACCTTTCATTTTCTCGGTTTATTAAATTATTACGAGTTATATTGTCATGAAGTCATGTCAGTTTTTTAGTCATGTGATGTCCTTAAATGTCTGAAGATGTTTTAGTTTAGTTAGTCGCGGAAGTGAAAAACAATGAAAAATTGAAAATAAAAGAAGTAGTCTTTAGGTAAGAAAAAAATGGTGGTTGACCCAACCCATGTTGGGTATTGACCGTCATCTAGATGGGTTTTATATGGTGGGTTTTCTTGAACCCAACGAGATCGAACATTAGTGGACGGGCTTTACACGGCATTGGGCCAGCGCTTTTTATTTGTTTATGTTTTTAAATAATTTTATTGTTTTCTCATTCAAACTTTGGACCTCAGCTTTCAGCCTATCAATTCATTGCCATGAACTTTTTTTTCAAACTATTATACTTGCAAATTTGAAATAAAACACACAATTGAAACGGAAGAAAATAAAGAGAAGCAACTAAGTTAAAATATAAATTCAGTATGTAGTAAATTGATTCATATAACTCGACAACTCGTTGCAAGACTAAAAGCAACTAAGTTAATATGTAAAATGTAAATCTATGTTTTGCTAATGTAAACAAAGAAAAGTGCTCCAAGAAAATAAAAATAAAAAAGTTGTTGTAGCCTATAAACATTTCCTTCAATTCCTTCAAGTGCTTAAATTCCTACTCAACTTCACCAAACTACAATCATTCAATGAACTCTTGAAATAGCTTGGGACCTTGGGTAGCCATGGAAAGTCATCTACATGAGACCAAAAAAATTAAATGAAAATCATGAAACATTATACTGTTACTATATTTATATATTATAATTTATAACTTATAATATATAAATATAGTAATAGTATAATACACATAAATTAAATATATAGGATTTGGTCAAAGATCTATAATTAAAAAATTAAAAAAAGTTATCATAGAAGAGGACGGGTCAGGCCGGGTATAACGGGCAGGGAGTAGCTGAAGGCCTAGTAGAGCCCGAGATCACGGACATTTGACTCATCTAAAGCCCAGTACTATGTATACCCCATGGGCACGAGCTCCATGGGCCGGGCACTGATAGGCTTTAACGGGCTTGATGGGCATTAACGGGTCCTGCTCACCCCTACTTGTAGATAATAAGCACGAGTCCTCTTAGCTATTTAATCGTTGAGTTACCGTGATTTTTCCTCTCACATTCTCATGGGGCTAGGGTGTGGAGGCTCTCGGGAGGAGAGTTTCCCCTTTTTGGAACAGGCTTATAGAATCGCTGCCCCTATTTAGACATTTAAGGGCATGTTTGATTTGGCTTTATCTGAAAGTGCTTATAACTTATTACTTATCATAAGTTGTTTTTGAAGCGTTTGATTATACTTATGGTAATATAAGTCATAGGTCATGTACAAACTATTTAAAGCACATGTAAGGTCATAAGTTGTAAGTACTAAGCCTAGTGTTTAATTCTACTTTTCAAAAACATATGAGTCCTTTTTTTATTGAAATTTTATATATTCTAATATTACTCTTCTTAATAATAGTAATAAAAACAAATAATAATAATAATAATAATAATTAATAATTAATTATTATAATAAAATGAATTATAATAATATTAATAAATAATAATATGACTAATGATAATAGTTATAATAATAATAAAAATAATCAATATAGTATTAATAATGATAAATATATTAATAATAATTATTATTAATAATAATGCTAATAATAATAATACTAAAAATTAATATTAATAATAATATGGTAAAAAGAATCGTAATAATACTAAGTAATAATAATAATAAAAGTAATATTAATATAATATTAATAATAATAAAATCAAATGATAATAATAAGTAAAAATATTAATATAAATAAAATTAATATTATTATTAATAAATAAAATAAATACTAAAATTAATAAGTAATAATAATAATAAAACTAATATTAATGTTAATACAATAATAATAATAATAATAATAATGATAATAATAATAGTAATAATTAATAATAGTGATAAAATTTGTATTAATATTAATAAAATAATAAAAAGTGATAATAATAATAAATAAAATAAATAATAATGATAATAATACGATTAAAAGTAATATTGATATTAATAATAATAGTAATAATATTAATGTTAATGTTAATAATAATAATAATAATAATAATAATAATAATAATAATAATAATAATAATAATAATAATAATAATGTAAATCACATTTTGTGATGATGTTATTTTACTCTTTATATTTGATTTTAATATTATTTCAATTTATTAATCACACACACACACACACACACACACACACACACACTAACTTATGAAAGCTAATTAGCACTTTTAAAAAGTTAAATCAAACATCATCAGTTATTAGTCATCAGTCATAAGTCATAAACAATAAATTATAAGTAATAAGTCATCAACACATATCAATAAGTTAAATCAAACAGGCCCTTAAAAAGTCATTATTTTTAGCAACTTAATTTATTGATATTTATCACTTATACATAAAAGTTAACTACACCTACACCTGTATGCGTTTAAGTAACTATTAGATAAGTAGGAAGAAACCACTGTTAATCTTTTCTGAGAAAAAAATGGTAAAAAAAATAAACATAAAAGTTACTGTAAAACAGATGAATTGTAGTAATGATTACATTGTAGTAATAATTACTTTCCGAGATATTACTATAGTAGTTTTTTAAAAAAACAAAAACTTAAAGAAAGATTGTTTACCGTATTTTATGTAAAATAAGTCTCACAAATGTGACCCAAAATTTGTTGGTGAGTTGAGCTACGAGAGGGTGTTACTATTTCTTAAGAATTATGATCCGTAAGACGGTCACACATGAGACATACTCTTTAAATAATGAGTATCATTTTAAAGGACCCTCCAGCTAAAACGGGTTAAATGTATTTAATTTATTTTTTAATAGCTCCAATATAAACATTATTTATGTTGTATCGTCAAAAAGTATATCAAATATAATGGAAAATTTACGAGTCGGTCTCCTTTTCCAAACATTTAATCGCTGAAGTATTTCGAGTTTTTTTCAACCGCTAAAGTCCATTTTTGTGAAATCCTTCTTAAAACTTTTGTATAAAAAGAAAGGCAGCATGTCGCAAGCATGAAGAACGAAGAGGGTGGGGAGGTAGAGTGGTGATGTTCTTCTTCATTTTGAATTCGATTACTCCACCATCCTAAATTTTCAGTCTCTTTATTCTTCATCTACCGATATTCAGTTTCACCTGTGTGTTCTTCTTCATCATCTTCTTTCATTGTGTTTGTGTGTTTGATTCAAAATTGATTCACTTTGTGTGTTGTGTTATATATATATATATATATATATATATATATATATATATATATATATATATATATATATATATATATATATTGTTTGATGAAATGCATGGAAAAAAATTGTTCGTTGTTAGACACCCTTTTTCTTTTAGATGAATCAATTTTAATCACGTTGTATCATTTATGAATCGTGATGCATCATTTTAGATTTGTGATGCAGAAAGATTAATCAATTTGAATCATTTGTTGAGTGTGTACAAATAAGAATGGACCAAGGTCTAGTCATTACAATTTTGTAGCGTGATGCATAAATTGGATTAGGTTATTTAAATTGATGTATCGTGGTGCATAAATTTGGTGCAGAGTGATGTAAAATTGGATTAAATCATTTAAGTTGATGCATCGTGGTGTAAAATTTTAGTGCAGTTCGATGCAAAATTAGATTAAGTAATTTAAATTATCCATCGTAGTATAAAATTTGATGCAATGCGATGCACTAATTGTGTCTTCCGTAGCGTGTCTTCAGTTCATTATGGGTATCGTAGTCTTTTCGTCTTCAAAAATATTTTTTTCGATTTGAAAAAAATCTAAAATACTATAGTCGTTGAAAAGTATACAAAGTGCACTCGCGTAAATTTACCCCAAATATATTAGGGGAAATCATCGGTCACCTCTCTATGGTTTGAGACCTATATATGTTAATCATCTCCGCTACTCATTAGTTTGACACCACTAAGAAATACAAATAAGTATGGTTAATTACTTTCTTAAAAGTTAAATCCCATTTAAAATCAACACTTAATTTGGAATACCAAATAAGCTAATAAGATGGTATGTTAAAACAATAGGTAATATAGATTAGATCTAAAATAGTAAAATACTACCCTTCTAGGCAATCTCTTAAGTGAAATTAACGTAAAAGTGAAAATAATAAAAACAATGTTAAGGGTAGAAATTGTTTAATAGGTGAAGTTCAACCATGCTTATCAAGTCTCAACCTCCAATTTCAAAATGGCCATAATCTGATTTATTTTGTTAATCCAATATACATTTCTCCAAATAAAAAAAGGCTACATTTCCCTTAATTTAGAATAAATTCATTGAGAAACCAACTAATAAATGTAGAATTTTGCACTCAATTAAGCAATGGAAATATGCTCAATTGACACTAATTAAAAATAGTCATAGATCTTGCATTCTAGAAGAAATTTATCCCTTGAATTTAGGGTTGAGCTTGGTCCGATTCGGTTCATTTTTGGAAAAACTGAGAAAATTATGACAGACCAATAGTCCGGTTCTTAAAAAATATAGAATCAGGACCAACCTAATATGTTGAGAACCAATACATTGGTTCAGTCCAGAACGAATTGAAGACGTAC
Source organism: Codonopsis lanceolata (assembly GCA_013146195.2). Classification (NCBI taxonomy): domain Eukaryota; kingdom Viridiplantae; phylum Streptophyta; class Magnoliopsida; order Asterales; family Campanulaceae; genus Codonopsis; species Codonopsis lanceolata. The sequence continues at coordinate 84,279 of JABEVN020000085.1, forward strand.
GAGAACCATGACCAGACTAATACGATGCGTATCTTTGATCAATAGGATAACTAGATTTTCTAAAAAACAATGATCAATAATCAAGTCATGTTCTTCCTTCATACAACATTTTGTTGGGTTCGTTGTTCTTGTGAAAATAAACTAAAGGTAAAAATCATTACTTCCAAATTAATAAAGAGAAACGAAAAAGAAAGTTGTAAGGAAATTTATTGCAAGTTATCTTCCTCTCCGATCCCCTTCTGGTTAATTTAATTAATTTACAGGTAACAATCCTTCGAACTAATAATGTTTGGAATCACAAAAAATGCAGAAAATTAATTAATATGGAAGAACAATGTTTTTCACTCTTATTTTCTCTTTAATCAAATAAGCAAACTTGGTTGAATATTGAATCAAATTATTATATATTTTCTTTAGGTTGTAAGTTGTATCCCTTTTATTATCTTCTTATCAATTTATATATATATATATATATATATATATATATATATATATATACTATATTAGTATATTATATATAATAAAATAATAATAAATACACATTGGTCCTGGTTCGGTCCGGTTCGCGTTTTTGTTTAAGAACCGAAGACCGACCCAATTGTCCGGTTCTATAAAAATTCAGATCCAGGACCAATCCAAAGTATTGGTCCGATCCATTTATAATTGGTCCGGTTCAATTCCATTGGTCCGATCCGATTCCGAAAAACTTCTACTCACCCCTACTTGAATTGACATTTTCCTCTTTGTTAGACCAACTTTGACGACAGTGACAGTGAGTAATATAATGGGGAGGGTAAGTGCGCTAGCTCGGTTATTTCACGTGGAGAAATATGTGTTAAATCCACAAAACTAACTATTCATGAGCCGTGTTTTTTGAAAGAGAAAATTGATGGGGGTAACGAGTGGTTTGTACATGAATGTGAACAACATTATATAATTTATTTTATTAAGTAAAAATTTAGATAGAACGGTCTTACTGATAATTTTTTATAAGATAAATCATTTTTATTCGACCCACAGTATGTTGGTGGGTTAAACTGTGAGACAGTAGAGCTTTGTCTTACAAATTAAGATCAATAAAACAGTTTTACAGGAGATCTACTCTTTTTATTATAAATATAATACTCTTTCTTTCATTTCGAACAAAGAATCACCGTTTGAAAATTAATTTTTAAAAAAAATATTTTTAGTAGTTTATTAATAAATAAATGAGATTTTTTAAATAAAATATTTCAAAATAAAATAATGAATTATTTACTAGTTAGGGATGAAGTATGTAATTAATTAATGGTAGGGCATAAAAACACCCAACAAATCCAGATATAATCGAGAGTTGTTCTTTAAGTAGGTCAAACTGGAGTGCAGTCAAATTGGGTCTAATTTCTTCTCACTCTCACCTAGGCTTTTTTGGGCCCCCAATCCCATTCACGAATCTACACCCCACAGGGTTGGTTAGTGGACAAAGTTTATTCTTGGAATATACCCCGTTCCACCATTTGCAAAATATTTGTGCTTCATCTGGGTGACTAGTCATCATCTTCAAGATTGACCTCATTGTTATGGTGGGAAACGCTTTTTGAGTATTTAAATCTCTCTAACTGTGCCCAAATTTGTTGGATGTGAATGAATTGGCGTCAGTGGGATTTATCATTTATCCTTTCCATTCAAACAGTTTCCTGTTAAGTCATCGGCCCAAGAACAATCTTCACCTCATTCGTTATACTTTTTTTTTTTGAACCAGGTTTAATCCTGGGTAGCAGTTCTGATCCCTCATTATTATTATCAGGGAAATCGCGGGATGTGTCCGAATAATACAAGGTTTGAGAACATGTCAACTAATAACACATACAAGGTCCAACTTCAGAAGAAAGCAATTTGCTTCCACTCAAGTATCGAACTTCACGATGCCTCCGTTTACCTCATTCGTTATACTAAGTTGAGCAAGAAAAGGTAACATATTAATTATTATACTCATACATTTAGTAGTATATATATATATATATATATATATATATATATATATATATATATATATATACATTAATGTACAAATGTTGTTTTTGAGCTTCTTCATTTCAACATCTTTCATATTGCCATTGTTTTTAATCCATAAATATATATTTCAAATTGTTAATCGGATATCAAGATATGTATTATCCATTATAGATTGACATACAATTGATTTGTCAAACTAATAAATCGGATCAGATTAACAATATAAGATTTCGAATCGGATTTGAATATATCTAAATCTAATACATATCCGATTCATTAACAAGTCTACTAGTTATGTTACACCAAAAAGTACAAATAATTAAGGGAAACCTTCATTACACTTAATTAACGAAAGTGTAGATAGATAGGTTAGCGTGGTTGTACTCTATGCATACATAATCACTCAATTAATTGTTTAATCACACAATGTTGCTTACTAATAAGTGCGTTTCTAAATGTCCCCAAAGCGAATATCACATCAATTATTTAGTTGGGTACGGAGTGTTAAAATAATCCTTCTATTCTACCCCTGACTGAGATAAGCATGGACGCATTTCCTGGGGATAACATTTCACATTTGCTTGAGGGTAGGAAGTTTGTATTTGTATCATCATTTTTATTATTTTGTGAAAGTTGGAATCTTTGATGTATGCGCTGGAGAGGTTGATTTCATCCCACGTGGCGATGCCATAGAAATTTTCTTACTTGGATTTATTTTTTGGTGATTTTTGGTGATTTGGTTTAAGATCGAACTAGCATTTACTTTATTTAAATATATTTAAATAGATTCAGAAAAATTGTTTTTATTAAGGGCATCTCCAATCTAAAACTAACGTCTTTCTGTGAAAAACTAAAAGTTTTAAAAGAATTCGGTACTACCACGTGTCATTTTTGAAATGGTAAGTTTTTTTCCTTTTTCAAAATTAATTAGTTTAAGATAAAAATTCTAAATCTAATTAGATAAGATAAAAATCTTAAAACTAATTTGATAAGATAAATTTAAGATATAGTTTTACGAGTAAATTTATAATAGAGATTTATGATTTTGTTTTATTTTTTTCAAATATCACTTAATTAAACTAAATTTTATCATATACAATTTATATAAGTTTAATTCGACTGAAACTTTTCAATTTTCATCTCTTTTCATTTTCATATTTGTTTTATTTATATTATAAAATAGTTAAGTAATTGACTAGGACTATTCATAGGTTGAGATTAAATTATATTAAAAAATTTAACGGTTAAGAATTTACCCTCACATGTGTGAGTAGTTATCCATTTTTAAGTCCCTACGTTTTCTTTATTTATTACAAGTCACCCCTTACAATTAATATTATAAGCAGTCACCCATTTTTCTTCTCCCTATATTTTATCTTCGCATTATAAAGTCACACCTTGCGATTAATCTACTGAACAGTCACTCCTTATAAAACATCAATTGACAAAATCAGATATACTGACACCGTGTCATAGGCACGGGCATGAAGATCTAGATAAGGAAAAATCTCGCCAAAACTTTGTTTCCCAAAATAGAAACTCTTATTAACAAAAACAATTAATAAATTATTTAATTAATTAATTCAAAAACTCCTTAAAACTTCCACCATCAATTATCTAAATTTGTACAGTTTTTCAATTCTCGGTTGTATTAAACGGAAATGAATCAACACATTATAAATGATGATTAATAAAAATGGATTAACTCACAACATGAACATATCAAATATTGAAATATTATACTAAAAAATCAAGTAAATCAATAAATACCGAAAATTTGAGATGTGAAAAAACAATTGATAAATTCGAAGTAGTATGAAATAAAAATTACTAGAAAAAATCATCTTTCGATAATACTAAATGATTAAACAAGTTCGGTGATTTATCTAAAAGTAAATAACAAAAATCGATGTATAAAAATATTAACAAATTCACTGTAGATCTAAATGTCAAAAAACGTTTTTATACGAAATAATTAAACAAAATATTTTTATGTGATTTCATTAGATCCAAATAAAAAATCACCGAAAAAATATAATCAATATTTTTCCCTCACAATAAAGTTGGATATTAGAGAAAGAGAGATGGATCGAGCAAGATATAGAGCGAGAGGACGAGAGCTTACTATAGTGTAGACGGTGAGTGTAAGAGAGATCGTCAGTAAGAATAAGAGATATTTCCTGAGAATAAGGGAGATTGCCAGTTGGGGCTTCCTATTTTCCTCTCCTTATTTCTTCCTTTTTATTTGTTTAGTTAACGGGAGATTATTGAGATACCACGATAACGTTTATATTTTTTTATAATGTTATTATTTTTCGATGTAATTCTTTATAATTAGCTTCTCTTATTTTGTAGTATATTCTTTTAATTATTTATTACTTTTCATATAATGAAATTACTATATGACCATATATTCACCAATTTATAACAATGCTAGGTTTACAACTATTTCTAAAATTATTGTTACAATTAAGATTTAGTGAAGGACAAAGTTATCTTTATTTTCTAAAAAAATTAATTTATTTTATCATATCTTAAATATACAAGTCTCTAATTTTTAAATAAAAACAAAACGGTTTTTTTTTTTAATATCGAAAGTAGTTGCCTCCAACAAATTTTTTTTTTTGAATTTTGTTTTTCTTCTTTGTTTCGCTTGGGTATAAGTTAATTGAAAAAATTATATGGCCGTGCGTTTAATGCACGGGTGTAAAACTAGTTTAATTTATAGAAATTATCCACGGACATTTGTATGTTATTTGTTCTTCTACTAATTTATATTTATTAATCATTAATTAATAATCTATTAAATATTATTAAAACAGAAGTCGTTGCTGCCATATGACGACGTTCTATTGAATGCTTAAAGTTTTAAAAGATTTATGTGCTTTGACGTGACACCTTCTTGTGAAGTTGTAATTTTTTTTCTTTTTTTTGTGCTAAAAATTAAAACCGGATAGATTTTAAAACCGATACCTCCTTTATATATGGTAAAAGTTTTTTTTATTATTTTTTGCTACCAAAATCGACTAGTACGAGATAGATTTTATCATATTTGATTTAGACGCGTTTCACTTGATTAGGACTCCAAATTTTCATGGTAAATTTTTTTTTTTTTTTGCGGATAGATTTTATCAATTCTCATAGATTTTAATATTTCAATTACATATTCATATGATCAATTTTGAATATTTACCTTATTTTTCGTTTCTTTCAAATTATTCTAATTAAAAATTTTAATTATTTATTACAAGTTTAGAAAATCATCTCATTATAAACAACTTTTGCACAAGAAAAAAACTATTAAAATCGTGCATACGGTACTATATATATATATATATACGACGATTTTTTCTGCGAAATCCCCAACGAAAGATACACACCAGTCCTTCTTTTCGATCGAATCGATCATAACCACTACCTATATTCCAAGAAATTGTGCACCATAAATAGGAGCTAATAAAAAGACCCGCAATCCCATAGAAAGACATCACAATCCCTTGTGGGAAAAAAAACGATTTGCTGAGACGGAAATACAGATAGCCAATTTCTACCAAGATAACTGGAAGTTCCAACTAACAAAAATCCTAATGAACCTAAAAAAAGGATAACAGTCCAGCAGAAATTACTTGTTTTGCGAGACCCCGTTATAGTTTCTATCCATATATGTTCTGATCGCCAACTCATACTTGACCCGGTTGCATTTTCTTGGAATTGAGAGAATACCCCAAATAAATTTGACTTTAGTCTTTTTGTGTCCGAAGTCACTCTCATCAACTAGCACTAGTTTGATGTGAACCTTTAGGAGTAATTCATTAAATTGATTAGATCTAAACTAATAACAAACATATCCTTCGTATGACCCCATTAAAGATATCTACATACTCCATTTACCCCTATATCGTCTTTCTGCAGCCATAAAAGGTTTTCGGCCGAAGCCGCTTATACTATATTCCATTAAAAAAAAGAAATACCTGGGGTTTCTAAAAACAAAATGAATGAGATTTTGTCCCATCGGTTCTAAACAATCTTATTTTTTTGAATATGAAGAGATAAAGAAGCCATTGCGATTGCCGGAAATACTAGACCTACTAAAGGCACCAAAACAGAGGGAAAACTTAGAAGTGTCATAGAATGTGTACCTCGATTTACTATTTGTCCATGTTATTACTTAAATTATATCCCAAAATAATTGTCCACTTTGAAACTTACCTTTTAGAACATCATTTTTACCACTTTACTTTTTTCACTCTACTTTAATTATGGGCCACATACACATGGACATTAATAGAAACTACACATTAAACCAATAAAAATAATTAAGTCAATTACTTTTCTTAAATCAAGCAGACAATTATTTAGATTATTATTTATAAAGATATCTTATTATAATCAAAAATTGGAATTTTTATTAATTAATATCGATTAGATACTCACTTAGATACATACTTAAATCTATACTAAGTGAGTCTATGTTATCAACAAAGAAAACTCCATTCGTCTGATTTTGGCTTGGCTAGTTAAAAGATTATGCGGTACGAGTAGATTCGAATAAGCCCTTATCGAATCAATATTCAGGCGCTTGTACCCCCCGAATATTGTCATTTTGAATATTTTGTCAATACTAAGAACTAAGAGGTAGAAATTTTTTAGGAATTTCCTCAATCAAAGAGGTGATTTTATCCCCTTCTTTTTTTCGTTGCATCAAACTATGATTCCGCTTGATTAGATTTGATTGTATTTAATCGACGAAATCCAACAAAACTACCAAGGTGGGGTTTTATAAATCGAACCTTTTTCATTATTCGGACACAGAAACTAGTTACGAAATCTCATTGAGAGCTTCTACTCGTGTCCTAGCCCGTCGGAGAGCTAGATTTGCCTCAATTGTTTGTCTCTTTCCTTCAGCTTTTCTCAAATTAGCTTTCGCTATTTCAAGAGTTTGCTGAGCTTCTTGTGGATCAATGTCACTACTCTTCTCCGCATCATTTACTAAAACAGTGATCTCATTATTACCGATTCTAGCAAAACCGCCCATCAGAGCCACCGTTACCCATTGGTCGTTAAGACGTATTCTCAAAATACCTATATCTACAGCTGTGGCAATAGGGGCGTGATTTGGTAATACGCCAATTTGTCCACTATCAGTCGATAAAATAATTTCTTTCACTTCCGAATCCCAAATAATCCGATTAGGGGTCAGTACACAAAGATTTAAGGTCATTTCTTCAAATTGCTCTCCATTTCTAAGTTCATAGCCTTTGCCGTAGCTTCATCGATGTTACCGACCATATAAAAGGCCTGTTCAGGAAGACCGTCTAATTCTCCAGAAAGAATCAATTGAAACCCTCGAATTGTTTCGACTAGACCAACATATTTTCCCGGAGAACCGGTGAATACTTCTGCTACAAAAAAGGGTTGTGATAAGAAACGCTCAATTTTTCGCGCTCTTGCTACAGTTAAACGATCCTCTTCGGATAATTCGTCCAATCCAAGGATAGTTATAATGTCCTGAAGTTCTTTGTAACGTTGTAACGTTTGCTTAACACTTTGCGCAGTTTCATAATGTTCGTCACTAACGATCCGTGGTTGTAGCATAGTTGACGTTGAATCTAAAGGATCGACTGCGGGATATATACCTTTGGCGGCTAATCCTCTTGATAGTACGGTAGTAGCATCTAAATGTGCAAATGTCGTCGCAGGAGCAGGGTCGGTCAAATCGTCTGCAGGTACATAAACTGCTTGAATAGACGTTATAGACCCCTTTTTAGTCGAAGTAATTCTTTCTTGTAAAGAACCCATTTCAGTACTAAGGGTAGGTTGATAACCCACAGCAGAAGGCATTCGACCCAATAAGGCCGATACTTCAGATCCAGCTTGGACAAAACGGAAGATATTGTCGATAAAGAGAAGTACGTCTTGTTTGTTAACATCTCGGAAATATTCCGCCATAGTTAGGGCAGTCAAACCAACTCTCATACGAGCTCCCGGCGGTTCATTCATCTGACCATAAACTAAAGCCACTTTTGATTCTGCAAAATTTTGTTCATTAATTACTCCAGATTCTTTCATTTCCATGTAAAGATCATTTCCTTCACGAGTACGTTCACCTACTCCGCCAAATACAGATACACCCCCGTGAGCTTTGGCAATATTATTAATCAATTCCATAATAAGTACTGTCTTCCCCACCCCAGCTCCCCCGAAGAGCCCGATTTTTCCTCCACGGC
>JABEVN020000085.1:97500-105000 GCA_013146195.2 Codonopsis lanceolata
GGAAACTAATTAACCAATTAATAATAATATAAATATATTCCATGTGGGTGGGACTAAATAATCGGGCCACAAGCCCAATTACTAACATCTCCCACTCGTACACATGGACTCGCCTCTCTAACCACATCGTATCATCAAAACCTGTTAAACACTATCTCTTCATACCGGAAGTGAAGCGTGCGACATGACGAGAAAGATAAAGGGTGGAGCGCTATACCAAATCACCATCTGACCAACATAGAACGTCCTCGTTAGAAAACAAAACTCGTCTATACCCTAGATCGTATATATGCATCAATTTAAGCATCCTCAATCCCTCAAGAGCGGTGCTTAAATCTCAATATGTTTGTGTATCAAGATCAACCTCTTGAACCGTATGTTCAATATGATCGCCATGGCATTGAAACACAAAAAATATAGATGCATATCATACTATCTTCCTTAGACACTCATATCAATCACTCTTGGTCAACTGTTTTCCCAAAGAATGCTCCGTAGGATCAGATGTGCATAACCCGTTGGTCAAGATGCCAAAGTAGCATCATCAACGCCCAAGTTCATGATATAGTTCTAAGTCACATAGGTATAATTGTGACTGGATTTGATCACTAGAACTCACACAAAGGATGAAGCAGTGGATCATCCAATCACTTTCTTAAGTCGCATTATAGTCACATACAGTATGAAGTGTATGCTATGACGGAACTCCCACACTTAGTAGGCATGTCATGCTCAAACGTCATACGAACCTTAGTCTAGCCGCCCTTCTGGCGTCTAACTTGAGTACTTAAAAGCAGTCACTCTTCTAGTGTCTCTCTTTTAAGATCTCACATTCGGACTTTTCCTTGGGATATAAAGTCGACCTTGTAAAAGGTCTCATCTTGACCGTATACCAAGGCGATAAATGTAATGTCATTTGCGTACCTCCCTTCGTAGGTACCAAAGACTTTTACTATCTCAACTTGCTCGCCCCCTAGCAACAAGGTGAATTACCCGTGTGAGAGGGCCAATTCAATATCCACGACATCTTTTTAATCAAGATATATATGCTACGCAATTTCATATTGAAACATCCAATTAACCTATAAAAGGAATAAAATGAAACTGCAATTTATTCAAACGATAATGAAAAATAATAATCAAATGTCAACATAAGTGTTCTCAGAATAAAAGTCAAATCCTATGAAGCCCTAGACCCAACATATGATCATGAAAGATGTCTCTAGCTAGAGGCTTAGTCATAGGGTCGCCAACATGCTTCTAGTAGGAATGTATTCTAGAACAACTTTCTTTTCTACAACCATGTCTCTAGTGAAATGATACTTGATGTTAATGTGTTTCGTCTTCCCATGATACTTGGGATCTTTAGTGTAACCTAAAGCAGCCATGCTATCACAAGCAATGATTACAGGACGATCCACATGCATCGTAACATCAAGATGTTGAAGAAAACTCCTAAACTATACAGCTTCTTGAACCGCAACTGAGCAAGCCATGTACTCTGACTTCATCGTAGATAAAGCGGTGCTAGTCTGTCGCGTGCTACTCCAAGAGATAGCTCCACCACCAAGGAGGAAAGCGTAGCCCGAAGTAGATTTATAACCATCTACATCTCCAACCCAATCCGCCGTGAAACCTTTCAAGCTCAAATCCCCACCTTGTTAACATAGGTTAAATTTGTGGTTCCCACCAAGTAACGCTAAAACCCTCTTCACCGCCATCCAAAGTTGAGGTCCAGATTACTTTGGAATCGACTCAACATCCCTACTACAAAGCATAGGTCAGGCCGAGTACACATCATAGCATACATCAAGCTTCCTACCGCATTTGCATATGGAGTCGTAGACATTCTTTCTTCTCTTCTTCATTCTTAGGGCATTGGTTTGTAGGGGTGAGCTTGGTCCGGTTCGGTCCACTTTTTTGGAAAAACTGAGAAAACCAGGACCAGACCAATAGTCCGGTTCTTAAAAAATATAGAACCAGGACCAACCCAATATGTCTGAGAACCAATACATTGGTTCGATCAAGAACCAATTGAAGACGCAGAACCAGACTGCACTAATACGATGTGTATCTTTGATCAATATGATAACTAGATTTTCTAAAAAACAATGATCAATAATCAAATCATGTTCTTCCTTCATACAACATTTTGTTGGGTTCGTTGTTCTTGTGAAAATAAACTAAAGGTAAAAATCATTACTTCCAAATTAATAAAGAGAAACGAAAAAGAAAGTTGTAAGGAAATTTATTGCAAGTTATCTTCCTCTCCGATCCCTTTCTGATTAATTTAATTAATTTACAGGTAACAATCCTTCGAACTAATAATGTTTGGAATCACAAAAGAGGCAGGAAATTAATTAATAGGGAAGAATAATGTTTTTCCCTCATATTTTCTCTTTAATCAAATAAGCAAACTTGGTTGAATATTAAATCAAATTATTATATATTTTCTTTAGGTTGTAAGTTGTATCCCTTTTATTATCTTCTTATCAATTTATATATATATATATATATATATATATATATATATATATATATATATATATATTTATTATATATATTAGTATATTATATATAATAAAATAATAATAAATACACATTGGTCCGGGTTCTACGTTTTTGTTTGAACCGAGGACCGACCCAATTGTCCGATTCTGTAAAAATTCATATCCAGGACCAATCCAAAGTATTGGTTCGGTCCATTTATGACTGGTCCGGTCCGGTTCCATTGGTCCGATCCGATTCCGAAAAACTTATGCTCACCCCTATTGGTTTGTACTAAAGACACATCCCTTTTCCATTGGAGTGACAACATGTTTTGCGTTAGTCATGCCAAATCATTCGATAACTTTCTTAATATAAGTTTCTTGAGACAAACCGATAAATCTTTTCGAACGATCCCTAATGACTTTTACTCCAAGCACATAGCTTGCTTCACCCAAGTCTGGTCATATCAAAAAGCGCATGACCACTCTTTAATGGCATTTATCATCTCCATATCATTCCCGGCTAGTAGGATGTCATCAACATATAATGAGAATCGAGATCTTTTTCTTGGATCATTTAACATACACACGTGGTCTTCCTCAATCATCACAAAGCCAATTGAGGTTATCGCTTGATGAAAGCGAATGTACCACTGTCTAGATGATTGTTTGAGACCATAGATGGAACGTTGGAGATGGCACACTTTGCGCTCTTGTCCCTTGACTTCAAAACCCTTTGGTTGAGTCATATAGATCTCTTCATCTAGTTCTCCATTGAAAAAGCAGTTTAACATCCATCCGATAAAGTTCTAGATCCATGTGTGCTACTATCGCTAGGATTAGCGAACAGAGGAAAATCTCACCACATGGGAGAATGTCTCCTCATAGTCTAAACCCTCTTTGGGTAAAGCCTTTCGCCACAAGACGTGCCTTATATTTGTCAATTGATCCATCTACCTTTCGCTTGACTTTGAAAACCCATTTGTTTCCAATAGTCTTGCGACCTCATGAAGATCAACTAACTCCCAAACCCGATTCTTTTCATAGAGGAAATTTCATCTTCCATTGCAGTCATCCATTCACTTGTTTGTAGGTAAAGAAAGGGCTTCTTTGAATGATGTAGCTCACTAGAATTGAAAGAAGTAGTTAGAAAGATTCCTCTTTGATCGCGAATCGACAACGAGGTATATTTCCACGCTTTCTCCGCTCTAGTATCGACTCCCACTAGAATCCGTACTCCCACTCGGATGAAGATCACCTTGACTCTCATTGGTGACTTCCATAGGTTCAACCTCATGTTGTACCAGAGATTAGGTTGAGGCAATTCCCCACCTTCGCCAAAAGATGTCATATGTTCTTCTTCCATCTCAAAAAGTTCAAAGTCTTTCCTAACTTCACCTATCTGTGGGAAATCATTCTCAATGAAATCAACATTGCGCGACTGATTCACCATTCCTTCGTCAAGTTTTCCACCGTACATAACATAACCCTTTGAGGTATCTGAATACCTTATGGAAACACACTTGTTTCCTCTAGGCCTAGTTTTCCAAACTTATTCGAGGTACTATGGACATAACCTCGCACAACCCCAAGGATGAAGATGTCCCAATTTAGGCTTCTCACCTTTCCAAAGTTCATAAGGGGTTGTGGAACCGACTTAGAAGGCACTCTGCTAAGTATGTAGGCGGCAAATCATTAGCGCATCCCCCAAAACGAAATTGGGAGGTTGGCCTGCCATCATCGATCTAACCATTTCCAACAATGTTCGATTCCTTCGCTCGCAACACCATTTTGTTGCGGAGTTCTAGAAATTGTCAACGCTCAGTATTCCCTTTTTCTCACACAATTCTTTAAATTGATCGATAAATACTCACGGCCCGGTAGGTTCTAAAAGTTTTTAAGCTTTTATCCTTTTGATTCTCAACCTCTGCGAAAGCGCTCAAAACACTTGAGAGCTTCATCGCGGTGAGAAATAAGGTAAACATAACCATAGCGTGTGTAGTCATCGATAAAAGTGAGAAAATAGGAAGCTCCATGACGTGCCTTAACATTCATTGGTCCGCAAATGTCCGAATGGACTAACTCTAATGGATGTGTGGCTCTTTTGCCTTACCAAAAGGCTTTCGCAAGCTTTTCCCCGCCAAACAAGATTCACACAAGGGTAGGTTGACTTTTCTCGAGAGACCCCAATAGGCTTCTCTAGCCAATCTAGTCATCCTATCTTTTCCTATATGTCCAAGTCTAGCATGCCATAACTCGAGAATTAGAATCATCATAAACCATGCAAGAAGAAGAATTATAGGAATCCAACAAATCTAATTTAAAGAAATTATCCGATAAAAAACCATGTCCCAAAGTCTCATCACCAAAACAAATATCCAAGTGATCATTACTAAAATTAAAAGAATATCCATGTCCTAGCAATTGTACTCATCGATAGTAGATTATGTCGAATTCCATGTGCATAAAGAACTTCATGAAGAGTCAATGTGCGCCCACTCCGCAATTGAAGTTGGTATGAGCCAACTCCTTTGACTTCAAAGAATCTAACTGCTTTCCCATGAAAATTCTTCTTGTACCCGCAAGAACTTTTCGATAATCTACAAATCATTCTCGATCCTCGTCACATGTTTGGTTGAGTCCGAGTCTACAATCCACACAGGAGAGAGTCACCAATAAAACATGAGAGCAAACACAACTTTGCATGGAGATAGGATTAAGTGATACCTTCTTCTGGCTCAGACAAGTCCGAGCAAATGACCCAAGGCACCACAGCTTGTAGCACTTCGCTTAGCAATATTCTTTTTGCCTCTTCGGCGTTTAGTAATCTTGTCACTTTGGGGCCCAAATTCTGAGTCTTCTTGCCTTTAGCTTGTTTCTTGCGTTGTGGCTTGCGCGGACCCTCAAGGGAAACAAGAGCAAGATCACGAGTCGCAAAGACTTATCGCGCGATTCACTTCATGACACTCACCCTCAAGCTCAACATGGCGAGATACATCCGCAAAGTCCGAGTCAGTATGAGTCAAGATACACCTCAAACCACTCCAAGAGTCGCAATGAACGAATCACCGCTTGAACTTGCTGCTCATCGATAAAATAGAACCAAAGCAAAGAATTTTAAGATCTCGAATCATTCCTGACATCTCACGTAGTTGTTCAAGAATGTTTCGCTTTCCGGTCAATCTTATAGCTTTCAAACTTGTAAGTCAAAGTCCTTAACTTTGTAGCGTAAGTATTCCCATAAATGCGCTTAATGTCGCCCCACATTTGTTTAGCGGTCGTGCAATCCTCAAACTCGCTAATTAGATCATTATGCATGCTACTCAACATAGTAAAGCGTGCACATCGATCTTTGTTTTTTTAGTCAAGGAATTCCTGCATTTTCTGGCGATGCTGGGCGATGGTCAAATGACCTATTTCTGGTTCTACCATCACAGTATCTAGGTTGCCCAGAACCTCTTGCTCGTTTAGAAAATATGTGATTTTCCTTTGCCAAACACTATAGTTTGTGTCATCTAATTTCTCACTCTTATTAAGGTCATCGATTACATTCTGAGAAATCATTTCACTACAATTTATTGCAAAAATAAGACATACGCATATATATATTTTGATTCACTTTTGTTCTAAAAAATCAATTACTAAATATAATCTCATCATACACGTAAGGAGGGAAAATCCGTGAGGCTCGTAATCACAACCAAAGTGTGCACAATGTGAAAATATTCATAAATTGATAATTTAAACAAAAGAAATAAGATAAAACATATCCATCAAGCACATATAATATACATAAATATTTTCACTACTGAAAATAAATTTATTGGGTCTCATATAGTCCCAATCGCAATTTTAGAGCCCAAAACGAAAATTAAATATGCTAAAAATGACTTAAAAATAGTTTAAAATTCACAAAGAATTTTAAAAAAATTCAGAACAGTCCCAAACCGCCCTAAACAGTCACAAATGACAAAACAGCCCCTTGATATTATTTTTGAATTTTTAAAAATCAGAAAACATGTTTTTATACACTGAAAAAGCAAAAACAAATATTTACAAGTTGAATTGATCAAAACAGAGGCCACCATTGGACTCAGAAGGTCGAAATTATTCCAGACGCGTCGGCCGTTTTTCAAAATCCGTCACAGAAACGCCGCACGCGCTCTCACGCGCCACCTGCGCGTGTGGGCTTCCTGAGAGGCTAACTGGACGCTGACTGTACCTAGGGCTGACATCACTGATGACGTCAACAAAAATGACTCATTGAAGTGGGCCCAATGATGATGTGGCAGGTGACGTGGCAAACACGTCATCAGTCAACGGTTGACCGTTGACCATTCAACGGTTGACTGGATCCTTCACGCCTCTTCCACGCGCCTGGCTGGCGATTGAGCTCCACGCACCGCCTTCCGGTGGTCCAATGATCTCACGGATGGTGGCGTTGGACTCGTCTCATCGAGTAATTTCCAGTTGTGTACTTTTTACATCGAAAGGAGTGCCACAAAAGGCACGTACATCGAGGCCGAGAGTGGGGTCATTTTTTACGTCAATTTTTAACCCAAAAAATCGATTCGCGAAGAGCCAACTTCGCGAGGCCATAAAACGTTCATTTTAAGTCCAAATTAAGCATATAATATGTCGTTGGAAAGCCCTCGCGGAGTACTACAAGTACAGTCCATAAAATCACGATTTTACAGAACATAAACAGGTCATATCAGCATGCAAAGTTTCGGAAAAAATAATTTTCAACAAAACTTGGGTTTGCGATATTTTGAAAAATACCCAACGGAATTCAACGAGAATTTAGTATGTTGTTCGCCTCGTCGTAGGGAACTCAGACATATAAATTTTTCTCGAAAATAAAAAAGTTTTACACATAAAATAATAAAACCTATTTGTTTCGTTATCGGGTAAAACTTTTAAACAAACCCAAAAACAAAAGCATGCGATTCATGGCATAACTATACGAGCAATCAAGCATATAGGATCTGATACCAATGAATGATATATC
>JABEVN020000085.1:110000-118860 GCA_013146195.2 Codonopsis lanceolata
TTAAAATCGGTTAATATCAGATAGATTTTATCACATTTAATTTAAACGTGTTTCACTTGATTAGGACTCCAAATTTTTATGGTAAATTTTTTTTACGGATAGAATTTATCACATTTGATTTAGACGTGTTTCAATTTATTAAAACTCTTCAATTCTCATGGTAATTTGTTTTTTACAACTTTTTGCTACCAAAATCGGTTTGTATCGATATATTTTATCACATTTAATTTAGACAAGTTTTATTTAATTAGGAGTACTCTTCAATTGTCATGGTAGAAGTTTTTTATTTTTTATAATTTTAAAAAAACTCGGTCAAATTAATATAGATTTTATCCTATTTGATTAAACGTGTTCCACCAAAACCACAAACAATCACTGTGAAATACTTCTGTGGGTGCCTCGGAGTGCGGCTCGCGCCCCGCGCGCCCTTTTCTAGAGGTGCGCGACGTGCGGTGCGGACACCACGCTTTCCATTCCACCCTCCCTTGTCTAGGGGAGGGCGAAATTAAAAATGCAGAAAGGGTGATGTCAAGAAGCGCATTGAATACGTCTCGGTCACTTCAGTGATTTTTTTGTCCGGTTTTTCTGTATCAGGTTATCACTTTTTTTAGGGGATAATAGGATGTAGGAAAGCATCATCATTTTATTCACATCTTCCCTTGTTTAGAGGAAAATGAAAAGTGTAAAAAATGATGTTGCGGGCCCCATTATGGACTTTATGAAAATTGCCTTCAGACCTATTTCGGATCGCTATGAGTGCTTTGGATTTTCTATATCAAGTTATCCCTTTTTTAGGGGATACCAGGATATAGGAATACATCACCCTTTCATTCTCATTCTCCCTTGTCTAGGGGAAAACGGAAAATAATAAAAAAGGATGTTGCAAGGCCTCACTGTGATCCAAAATGTCTTGACAGAGTCGCCATCTTTATTTTAAGGAGAAAATAAAAAAAACCAAAAATAAAATCAGAAAATGCAAAAAACGGGTTCGGAGGCTAAGTTACGAGTTGGGAAGGTGCTAGGCACCCAACTCGCCCTTTCGGTCTCAAAAAACAGTTTTTGGCTAAAGTATGCTTTTATTATATTTATTTAGCAAATAAATAAAGCATTAAAGACAAATATATCCATGTATACATTATTTACGGATTTGCAGCCGTTTCCTTCCAATAATTTACAAATACACTTAAAAATATTTGGTCATAATAATGGCTCTTTTTAATGCTATTTTCTAAATAAATTCGGGCAACACAACGGCTTATATTTTTACATTAGCCCGGATGGAAAATAGCTTTTTATAAAATAATGCTCTTAAAGACTCACCTTTTAGAGCGTGGTGTGCTCGCTGCTCGTCTTCCAGGGAGAGGAGTCTTTTTGCTCTTGCGGTTCGGGCGGGGTGACCTCTTCCAGAAGGTTGCTTCGGCACCGTCAAGCGGGCGGAGCAAGCTGCTGCGTTTTGCTCTTGTGTGCTGCTTCAGGCGGCGGAATCGGGCGAGACAAGCGCTTGTTTACGGCGGATTTGGCATTTTAACTCGGGCAAAGCAACTGCTCTTTACGAGATTTTTGGACCGGGGAAATAGGGTAGAAACCTAGCTGGGGGGCTAAGACTCACTTTGACCAGTTGGTTTTGAGTTTGAAGGAGTTTTGGCAGAGCTTCGAGGCTTTATAGAAGGGGCGCTCACTATCCTCACGATCGCTCACTGTTTTTACAGCGTAACAACAACGCTGAAAGCTTTGGACGTTTTTCTGTCTGTTGTGTCTTTGAAGGCGAACCCAGGACCTCTATTTATAGGCTGAGGGAGGGACACCGCTAGCATTTGTGAATTTCACCTTGTGCTTCACCAGCTTGTACTGCATGCTTGAGAGTTTGTGCAATGCATTAAGTTTGGGAGCACTGTAGCAGCGCCTGGCGCCGGATCATAGCTCCTTGGGCGCCGTGCCAGGATGCCTTATTGGCCGTGCATGTGCTCCTTTTTCAACCTCTTTTTGACACTTTTGGCCCCTGCATTTTACTGTTTTGCGCATCCTTCTTTGTCTTTTGCATTTTTAAACCCTATAACTTGACATTCGTTAAGTTTTAGCAGTCTTGATATCGTATGTCAATGTTACGTACCGAGTGCGAGGGTGAGTGTCTACAGATCCCTCAACAATGGAGTCTACGGGTAACCCGCGACTTCTTGAGTAGACGAACATCGTTGATAAGAATAAACTCCCAAATTTCGTGCAATTATCATGAGGAGAAATGCAACAGGTAGCAGTTATAATGCAACAGTTTATAATGCAAACCAAACCTCACATATCCTAGACATATTTAGTCGGTTATAGCAGGTTATCGTAGTTTCTAAACAGATATGCAAATTATGCGCTTTAATGGTCGGACCTACCGAAGTAGGCTGCCTACGTATCCCTTAATAAAGGGAATCAGACCAAACGTAGTTCGGCCAAAAGTCGAAACAAGCATGCTGAGATGGTTGTGCCTACCGAAATAAAATTGCCTACATATCCTTTTCAAAAGAATCAAACGAAACGTAGTTCCCCTAAATGCAAACAAACAGTAGTTAGGTAGGATGGATGGTGCGTTTTACCCGGCATAAACAGCGGTGGGACCTTTTCAAAGCGCGTTTTCCGGCGTAGGGAAGCGTCTTTGCTTTCAAAAGCGAGCTTTCCCGGCGTAGGGAAGCGTCTTTGCTTTAAAGCGTGCTTTCCCGTAGGAAGCGATGCTACTTTTAAGCAGCGTTTTCCCGGCATAGGGAAAGGCGATCTGTTTTTCAAAAGCGAGCTTTCCCCGGCGTAGGGAAAGCGATCTTTGCTTTTCAAAACAAGCTTTCCCGGCATATGGAAGCGATCTTTGAAAACAAACAAGTTTTTCCCGGCATAGGAAAGCGTCTTTGCTTTTCAAAGCGAGCTTTCTCGGCATAAGAAGCGATGCTTCTTTTGAAAACAAGATTTCCCGATTATAAAGCGATGCCATTTTGGCGGCTTTCCCGGCATAGGGAAAGTGATGCCACTTTCAAAACAAGCTTTCCCGGCATAGGGAAAGCGTGCCATTTTTAAAAGCGGTCTTTCCCGGCATAGGAAAGGCGATGCCACTTTTCAAAACAAGCTTTCCCGGCATAGGGAAGCGATGCCATTTTGAAAATGGGATTTCCCTAGCATAAAGAAAGTGGATCTTTTTCAAAATGCGTTTTCCTAGCACGGGGAAAACAATGCAATATTTTAAAAGCGGGCTTTCCCGGCACGAAGCGATCTTTTTCAAAATGCGCTTTCCTAGCACGAGGGAAAACAATGCAATCTTTTAAAGCGGGCTTTCCCGGCATAGGGAAAGGCTGGATCTTTCAAAATGCGCTTTCCCATAGGGAAAGGCGAATCTTTCAAAATGCGCTTTCCTAGCATAGGGAAAAGCGATCTTGTTTTTAAGTGCTTATCGGCATAGGAGAAGCGATGCAAAGATTTTTTTAAATGTGCTTATCCCGCATAGGAGAAGCGATCTGATTTTTAAATGTGTTTATCGGCATAGGAGAAGCGATGTATATTTTTTTAAATGTGTTTATCCTACATAGGAGAAGCGTGCATATTTTTTAAATGTGCTTATCGGCATAGGAGGTGAAGTGATGATTATGAAGCATTATGTGGCGAGAATGGTATCGATGATCGGCATTTGTGGCTTTGATGATCTTCTTGAGGATCTTTGGGAGGTGGTCCTTGGCGAGATGCAAGTAGAACATTTATATATTTCTTCAAGGGCAAATGCTGCAGAAGACACGATAAAATGCGATAAAGGATGCAAACAAGAGATGCAAGCATGCGAATGAAACTTTCTTTTTTTTCTAAAAAAAAAACCTTTGAATGTGCATGCGTATCATCTTTCTTAAACATGTTAAGACAAGATAAGGCAAAATGATGGGAATGTAATATAAGAGCTTGAGATGTGGCTTCTCGTTGGCTTTGAAGGGTTGTGACTATAGGCCGATTGTGATATTTGAGATAGTGGTGGGTGAAGTTTAGGGTTGCTTTTCAATCTTTTGACTAGTGCATCACTCAAAAAAAAAAAGGAATTCAATTAGAAGATCGATAAATCCTACTAATCGGCGCCTCGGAGAGGGCCAAATTTTTTTTTTTGCTCTAACTTTTGCCTAAGTCGTCCTTTCCGGGTTTTCAACCTAGCGAGCTTTTACCTCATAGGGAGTCGGTCTTTCAATGCATGCGAAGATAAGTCGCTCATTCTTGAGGGATCACGCCTTTGTAGCCTCTTCGTTTCTTTAGGTGAGATGGGAAGGATAGTTGTTTCGATGAATAATGAGATCCTTTTGTGAGGTCCCAGAATTCGCGACCAGCGCCCTGGATAGAGGTGGCGTGCGTGCGGATGCGAGGACACCAACTTGCTCTCGTTCCACCTCCCTTGTTTAGGGGAAGATGAAATCAAAAGTGCGAGAGGAGTCTTGTCTATGTTAGCAGCGTTAGAATGCGTCTCGGTTGCCTTTAGTTGGATTTTTTATCCAATATGGGAACTTATGGTTTCCGCATCAAGTTATCACTTTTTAGGGGATACCGGGATATGGGAATGCATTACCCTTTCATTCTCATTTTCCCTTTTTTAGGGAAAAGCGGAAAAGTGCAAAAAAGGATATTGTGGCCCCCAGCTATGGATTTTATTAAAAATAGCTTTATGGCCCGTTTGGGATCACTATGGGAGCTTTGGGTTTCCGTATCAAGTTATCCTTTTTTAGGGGATACCAGATATGGGAATACACACCCTTCCATTCACATTCTCCTTTTTTAGGGAGACGGAAAAGTGCAAAGAAGGAGTGTTGCGAGGCCCAGCTGGATCACGAAAGTTTTAGAGTCACCATCTTTATTTTAAGGAAAAAATAAAGCAAAACCAGAAAAAGAAAGAAAAATAAACCGAGAAAAAAACGGGTTCGGAGGCTAAGTTACGAGTTGGGAAGGTGCTAAGCATCCCAACTCGCCACTTCGATCTCAAAAGTGGTTTTGGTAATTGAAGTATGCTTATTGTTATATTTATTTAGCAAATAAATAAAGCATTAGAAGACAAGTAAAAAGGCAAATCCACTAATTATCTACGGATTGCAGCCATTTCCGCATCATTATCTACGGACTCGCGACCATTTCCTTACAATAATTACAAATGTACTTAAAACATTTGGCCATTATAATGGCTCTTTTACATAATATTTCATATTCTAATCCGGGCGGCCACAATGGCTTAAATTGACTACATTGTCTTGGGATTTAAATAACAACTTTAAAATAATAAATGAGCAGAAAAGTAAATAAATAAATAAAATAAACGCCTTAAAGGCTTTTACCTTTTAGAGCGGTAGTGTGCTCGCTCCGTCATCCTTGAGGAGAGGAGTCTTTTTGTTATGTTGTGTGGTTGTTGTTTTGATTTGGGCGAGTATTTGCTTATTTTGGAAGGTTTTGGCTCGTTCACTCGGGCGAGTGTGAAGCTTATTCGATAGGTTTTGGCATTTTTGGTTGGGCGGAATAACGGCTTAGTTTTTGTGTTTTTCGACTCATTACTCGGGCGAGTAACGGGTTACTTTGGGATTTTTGGTCGGGGAAGTGAGGTGGATACCTAACAACTAGGCTAGGGATCACTTATAACCGGTGGATATTTATTTTGGCGGAGTTTGGATGAGGTTTGGAGACTTTAGTGGGCTTCGCTCACATCTCACCCTCGCTAATCTCTCGGCGTCGCAAAGCAGCGAGTTTCCTCTCGGTTTTCTCTACCGATTTTGAACAAATGAGAAGGGAGCCCGACTCTCTTATTTATAGGTGGGAGTGAGGAGTCATCCGGTATTTGTGAATTTCCTTGTGCGCCTTCGATTGTACCAGAGCTTCACAGAGTGCAATGCGTTAAGTGAGAGAGCCAGCCGAGGTGGCGCGGCATAATGGATCCCTTGGCGGCGCCCAAAGCCCTTTAGGCCGCGCCAAGGCACTATTCTTCTTTCATTTTGACACTTTCACCTCGCGATTTCTTGTTTTGCGCATCTGCTTTGCCTTTCGCATTTTTAACTCACAGTAACTTGACATTTGTTAAGTTTGAGCAGTTCTTGATATCACATGTCGAGTCACATACCGAGTGCGAAATTGGGGTGTCTACACCTTTATGTCTTGAAATGAGTTTAGCGGGAGAAGCCAGGATGAATTTGAACAATCAATACGTAAGATCGGACGGGCAAGTTTAGAAGAGATTGAATGGAGCGACCCGAGAAAGACTTCGATTGGGAGAGATTTTTGTGGGAGGCAAATGAATATGCTTTCGAGAGAAAGAGGATGACTCTAATGGACAAAAAGAAGAGTCACGATTCGAGTTTATCGTCGAGTATCATGAGTTTCATGGACCTACTTAACATTTATCTTTTGATAATTTTATGTATCTTTAGCAAGGAGTTACGCCTGGACCCAAATCACGTTACAACCAGATTGAAGCAGAGCTATAAGTTGCAACTAGGTTAGGGTATAGTGTTTAAGTATTTGGGATGGATTAGCTTTAGGGTTGAGGATTTGATTGGCCTCTTGCTCAAAGACATTTTGGGGCGTGGATTTGATTATTTTCGAAAGGCGATCGTAAAGCGATAATTAGTAACCTCTTAAGGCTGTGGGTTTGGATGAGAATTTGGTTTCTAGACCTGGTTGTAGGTATGGTTGGGAGGTCGGCTTTTTGGCTTTGGTTGTGGGTCATGGGGTTGTCCAAGAGTGATTGGTCTCTTTCTCTCTTTTTTTTTTGTGAGAGAAAGATTTTTGAGAAGTTGCTCGGGGAGAGGCTTCCTTTCTTTTCTTCTCTTTTTTTTTTCAACCTTGCTCTTTCTTTCTCTTTTTTTTCTTTTTTTTGCGAGAGATATTTTGAAGAAATCTCTCAAGAGAGGCTTTTTCTTTCTTTCTTTTTTTATGCATAGGGCTCCTCTTTTTTTCTTTTTGAATTTTCAACCTTGCTCTTTCTTTCTTTGTTTCATTTCTCTTTCTTTTGTTGATCTTTTGGAGCAATTTGAGAGAGTGCTTGAAGAGATATTTATCTTCTTTCTCTTGGGATAAAAGAAGGTTGTCACTTTTGGTGGATATATATATATATATATATATATATATATAGAAGCGACCCAGTTTTGAGAAGCTTGATCTTAGAGATGGTTAGACTTTGGTATGTGGTGGATTTGTTCGGTATTTGGAAGATGTTTGGTGTATGGTTGGAAGCCCCTAGTGTGCCATTTAATAGCTCGATCGCATGATGGGTCGAATATGACTTTTTACCAAGACAGAAGGTTGCTTCATTGAACAAAGATTTTTAATGGTTTGTGGGTCCATATTTGAAATGACTCATCACCAACTCGTGCGGTTTATCATGTTTTCACATGAGTTGACTCATCATTTTTTTTATATATATAGAATATTTCGGCGATAGATGGTGCTCAAAAATCAAGAAGAAGACTGACAAGCTAAAATTGGGCATCACAATGCAAAAATTGAGTCTCGTGCATTGAAGTCCCACAAAAATTAGGTATCGCAAAGAAAAAATTGGGCATCACAATGGATAATTGAAATCTGTCTAAAATTGGGCATCACATGCAAAAATTGGGCATCGTTCCAGATTGAAGTCACACCAAAATTGGGCATCACTATGCACATGAAGTACGAAAATTAAGTTTAAGGTGTTGGTTGTGCGTTTTGAAACTAATGCACTAGTAGAAATCAAAAGGTTGAGTTGAATTGCATCGGTAGGGCATAACTTTTGATCCGTATGAATTACATGAACTCACCTCATATCAAATCGAAGCTCTCAACGAGATCTACAAAAATATTTGGGTTTACCTCATGATGTCTTCGTTTTAAGGCCAAAAACATAGTTTAATCAATGTTTTGGGCTTCATAAGTTTTGCAATTCCTAATTTTTGCATTATGATGCCCAAATTTGAGCTGTGATTTTGGCCAGGGGGCTTTTTGCATCACGATTCAATTGTGCATTGTGATGCCCAAATTTTGCATTATGATGCCTAAATTTTGAGCGGTTTCAATTGTTCATTCGATGCCCAATGCTTTCATTGCGATGCCAGATTTGAAGCGATGACTTTGTCATGGCATGCTTTAGTTCGTTATGGGTATCTCGGTCATTTTCCCCCAAAAATTATTTAGTGATTGAAAACAAATATCATAGATTTTTTTAGGTTATAATTTCATCACATAGTACAGTTAAAATTTCTCCTTACTTTTGCCACAACGATGTTTTAAGCAACGTTTTGGGTTTTAAAAGTTTCGATGCTCAATTTTACACATATTTAGGGGCAATGTTCAATTTATTCATTCGGCGTCAAATTTGTTCATTTCGATTCACACCTTTGTTGATATTTGGTGGCGGTGTTTAATTATTCATTCAACGCCAATTTTGTCCATTTCGATGACGAAGAAATCACTTGCAGACAAATCTATTATCAATATTGCTTGACCACATGATGCTTAGTTTGAGTCAAATAAGATGTCGAGTGTGTGCGCATGAAATTCGAGCGTGAGATTACTTAGAGCAATATGGCTCGATGCCAAGAAGCGTCGTTGCCTATCATGTGGGCCTCGTTGCTTTCAATGTGGGCCTCGTTGCCTACCATTTTGGATCGCTTAAAATGCTCGAAGAAGATGTAGAGGTGTCTATGATTTGGGTAATGTTTTGGCGATGCCATGTTTTGATATTATGATGCCCAATGTTTTGATACTATGCTTAGTTTTCATACCTACCTACTGATGTGGGCGTCATTGTCTATGATGTGGTGTCTTGCTATGATGAGCCATTCATATCTCAATTAACCCATATTGTGTCATATCTCAATAAACTCATATTGTGTTGCTCAAAATGAGG